>JAVTVY010004562.1:0-39490 GCA_036873755.1 Hanleya hanleyi
ACATTGAATATGGATACAAACATACATGTACACATTCAATATGGATACAAACATACATGTACACATTCAATATGGATACAAACATACATGTACACATTCAATATGGATACAAACATACATGTACACATTCAATATGGATACAAACATACATGTACACATTCAATATGGATACAAACATACATGTACACATTCAAAATGGACAAAATGCAACATGTACACATATCAAACCACAACAAATCTTTCACAATGCCATTTTCCAGCCATTCAATTCATGCTTGGTTTGTTTGGAGCCCATTGAACTTGACCTTCACTGTCTGGTACAGGTACCCAATTTTGATTACAAATCTGTGACACAAAGCTTGACAGTTATCACACAGAAAGATTGCCAAGCATCAATCATTGTTAAGACTGGAGAACACAGTGACCTCAATCTGCGACCCATTAAAATCTGTGTTTCAAAGCTGGAAACCAAAATATTAACCATTTCATGATTTGGACTAGACAATAGCCAGATGTACATAATATAGCAGGGTTCCAGATAACCGCATTTTGCAAATGCAGATTTGAAAGTAGAAATCCAACATGAGCCTAGTCACGCTACTCCGACATCACCAGATGCATGTCTGGTGTGATTTTGAAAGTCGAAAGACAATCATGCAAGGAATACTGTGTTTGTGACTTGCCATTCAAACTAGAAAACATGAACCATGTAAAGTACTGAGAACCCATTGGCCTTGGGAGTACAATTCAATAGGGTCTCATTTTAGAAACCAGCAATTGCTGCAAAAAAACGATAGGGAACAAATGAACAGTTTCACCCGGTCAACTAGCAAAAAATAAGTCGATCTCACTGATTTTCAATAGTTGTCATTGGTGTAACTTTTTCAGGTGGTTGCCAAAAGGGCAGGCTAAAAGTGAGAACTGGTTGCCCTTAATCAGATCCAGTTGTCCTAACATGATGACCATAATATCAATGTTCCTCATGAAAAAATATTCAATATTTTCCAATTCCAGTATTTACAAATGCTCTTTTGCACTTTGCTCTGTCATAAGCTTCACCTCTATATTATGAGGGGGATATATATTTGGTACAGATGCACAATTAGAAATATATTTCTCCATCCACCATGATTGGAACCAAATACACTTGCCATGTCGGGTAAGTGAAAAATTATTTCACTTGCCTTCATTATAAGATTTTGGTTGCACCGGGCAAAAAGGCAAGTGGTAAAATACATCACTGGTTTTGTGGTCACAAGCCAGCGTGATGTAAAGCTTGGTCCTCCTTAGCACACTTATTCATGAGATAAACTTATATGTATGGTAGAAACCAGAAATAAGAGACATAGTCCATGACCAGATGGGTGCCTGGTGTAAATTCAGCGACCCAGAAACCACAGGTCAATCTCACTGATTTTCAATAGATTTCTGCTCCAAGACAAACATTTAACTATGTCATTCTTGAGGTGTATGGTGGTAACAAAAAATTGGTGAGAAATTGAAACACTTTGACCTGTTGATCCAGGAAAATACGGGTCAATCTCACTGATTTTCAATAGGATTCTATAATGTGACCACAAGGATGTATGTGTTAAGTTAGGTGATCCTAGGCATCTAGTCTTTCTTCAAATATGATGGCGATGAGAAAATGGAGATGGGCTAATGTGCATGATGAGGAATACCACAAGGCCAATTTTGGCCAAGACTAAAAAGAGGTCCAGCTCACAGCTGGTCTCATACATTATTCTGGACAATAGTAAGAAGCATGTATGGTGTATATTTTGCAAATCTAGACCGAATCGCTCAAGGAATGTCACACAATGCTGCTTTTGACCCCTGATCCAGTAAATAAAATGAGCCAAGTTCAGTATTATGTCATTGAGCTTCAGTGGTAATGCGGAGACCTTGTGTCCACATCGACGAACAAGGATAAAATTGTAGATGATCTTTGATTAAACCAATCCCCACCACACCTTTCAAACACCATCACCACCAAGTGTCAAGGCACATACAATAGAAATGATTAACAAAAGCCATGCAGTGAGGAGCCGACAGATTATTCACAATTAACTACTAAAACAAAACGCCAACCAGAAACTGCGAAATCTCATCAGCTGATCTTGTGTCTTTCGTAACCTAAAATGACACTATTGATGTTGAACAGCTGTAGGTTTGTTTCCTTTGCAAATAAAAATCAACTCGCATAATTCAAATTTTTGCTCTCATTCACATCATTCAAAACATCAGGCTTCGTTTACTTGAGAGGTCCGAGGATGTCAAAATGATCACTTGCATTTCAGTCTTAAGGAAAAGAGTCGGAAATGAGTGAATCAAGACAGTCAAACAGTTGTTGACAGGGAATTCTAATCAAAATGTTATTCCACATATTTGAGAACATTTGGTTTCAGTTTTAATCTGAAAAGGCACACCATTCACTGCTTAGAAAATAATCAAACTGCCTCTTGTGGTTTGCATGGGCTCATTTGTATGTGCCTGTACTGAACATAAACGGCACAGGACGCAGTTTATTGACTTTCACTCATGGAAATATGGAGAAACAAAAATAAACCTAATAAAACATAAAATTTTCTGTTGTGGCGAATTGCTTTGTGTACACTACCTTCTGAGACGTCAAACATTTTATACAAACTTCGGAATGACGCACTGAGATCTTCAAAGGCTGGGTTGTTGTCCACAAATGATCTGGATGGTGTCTGCAATACGGAACAAATTCAACATTATTTCATATTTCAATAGTCAAGTGAGTGAGTGAGTGCATCAAGTGCTGGTTAAAATGAGTGAATGAGTATGATTTAAAGTTGCTTTCAACAATATTTCAGTCGTATCATGATGCTTAGGTCCTGCTTTTCATACCCAAGCCCCCACAGGTAGGGTCCTATTCCTTTTCACACTCGCTAATCCCATTGGTTGAGTTCGTCATGTCCTACAACAAGCTGTACTGATGAACGTACATGTATATCAAAAGATATACTGATACAAAGTTCCATTTCAAAGATATCACTTCTTCATACATCTACCAATGACCATGACCACACATCGACACATGCTCAGGCCTAGCTTTCATCAAAAGTTATGGGATCCAAATAGATTCTCGCAGTCTATCTCTACGGGAAACCATGAAAATCCAAAGCTATTCAGATTGCTATATATTATGGGAATCGCTTGGATTCCCATGAATTATTTTGTGGGAGTCCAGGGGTTTTTCTAGCCGTTTTTTCATCGTGGTTACCACGATGAAAAAAAATAAAAAATATTGAGTTTTGCAGAAAATTTCAAATTGAGTTTTGATAAAAAAAATTGAGTTTTGCGATTTTTGCCACAATTTACCAGCTGTCAGTTGATAGTTTTTTTCGCATGACCCGCCCGCATCAATATTTTGAAGATAAATAATGCCGCATGTATTTTAATTATCAGTAATTATTGGCCGTAAAAAAAATAAGCAAATCCAAGTAAAACGAATGAGCCGTCACAGCGCGGAGGCGACTCCGCCATTTTGGTTCACATTCTTGGGGGAAGCCCTATTTCAAAACGAGGCACAGTCCTTTTCCCGGCATGAATTTCTAGCGAGGATTCCCTCGTGTCAAGCACGTGGCAATCAAGTTTTAACTCCGGCAGTTTTGACGGTCATGTACCAAACTCCAAAGACATCATGGTTTTAGTTAATGGATCAGTCGTTTCTTCATCAACCAGTCCATTTAACCATCCATTTATCTGATGAAACGCTTTTGAGCGAAGTGGTCGAGCGCTTCACTCCCGACAACAACGACGACAACACAGGCTGTCGACCTGCACGTCAACGAAATACTTGTAGCTTAAGGACGACGGACATACAAAATTCGTCGCCCTGGACAGAGAATCCCTATCTTCAGTCAGTGTAAAAGAAATAAAAGATTTCAATAAGAGGGGACGCCGGACGTTGAAAATTCGGGTAATAAATTCTGCAGTTATCTTTAATAGTGGTCACAAGTAAGAGTTTTTTTCCCTTGATTTCTGTTTACACAATGTGTGTGCATTTGAGTTTTACGGTCTACCATAATTATTTACATAATGTTTCAATTAAATTAAAGCACACTTAAGTCTCTTTAGAGAATAATTATTTCATAAATATTTTTTTTCTGGTGATATTTATGAGAGATTTCGGAGTGTATAAATCTGTAAAATAGCAATTTTGCCAGGTTATATATTCCATCACAATCTTCTCTGTTAATGGTAACAAATTTAGCTTCAATAATTAATAATTATAGCATCTAGCATGTATGTTTTAGAATGATGTCATGCTAAACAACCTATTAACTGACAATGGCCATACTGTGTTTTGGTGTGGTTGTACCGGAGTGCACAAAACATGCATGTAACAAGTCGACGGCCAAATATTTTAGGTCGAAGTTTATCAAATTCTAAGACACTAAGACACTCTAAGACACGTCGTACTAATGTCGCCTTCAATTGTTGGACGATACACGGTAACCTGCCATGGTTTGGGCCAATGGGTTATCCCGTAACACTGAGTTATATTTCACCAATGTTGACTATGATATAATTCATGTAAATAGGGTTGTCAGTATTTGTTGGTCTCTGAAGAAGTGTCTATGTGCTCGTGAACATATGACCAACCTCAGTTCTGTAATTGGTGCGATGAAAAAGTTGAAAAAATTGAGTTTCACCATTTTTTTGACGAAAAATTTAAAAAAAAAGAGTTTCATCATTTTTTTGATAAAAAAGGAAAATGGCGCGCAAAAAAAAGAGTTTTCAAAATTCTGAAATTGAGTTTATGAACAATTTAGGGCTAGAATAACCCCTAGGAGTCGGATTTGGATCCCCACAGAAAAGCAAGCCCTGTACCTGCAAGTAATAGCTCCAGCATCTGATCTTGATATTAGATAACCAGATAACACCTAGCCAAGACATGCCTTCCTCCTTTCCCATCTTTGGAGCCCCCGACACACACACAAACACCTCAATCACCACATACAGACAAAATCACCACTGCTATATAAATATTTCATCACCTCAGCCAATCATAGTTGTGCAAATATGTCCATAATAAGAAAGAATCAGAAGGGTCTCCACAACGTGCCAAATTTTACAGAGAAAAGACGAGACAAAAAAAAATTGACATATATTGGTTCATGGCAACATCTGTAGGCGGTTAAACAACTAAAGCCAGTTGTTAAAGTATTTTTTTCTGATTTTCCTTGAACAGCATCATTTTGACAAATGATTGTACCGGGCCATTTGCTTTAGCACTATACAAGGTATAGATTTTATGTTGGCCTTATGGGTAGATATGGGTCAGGGATTCTCTATGTCCACCATTGAAATCTACATTTCGTGTATTTTTCCACTCAAATTAGGCTAAAAAAAAAATTTCTAGTTTCACAGGCATGTGACATTTTTCTTTAGTGCCGTGGCTGACGGCCCTATTTATTGATGACAGCGAAAAGTTAAGTTTTTAAAAAAGATCCTTTTCCACCCCTTTTAACACATTTGCCAAAATAAGACAGGCCTTGCATTTTGAAATAGACTGCTGATCTGAGGCCATCGGGCCTACTGATCATGATCAGCCTAGTAAAAAGTAGGTGCTGATAACATTGTTCAATTGACATCAGCCTGCTTTGAGCTAATCAGTCCTGTTAATAGCCAATACCAGGCCTATCATATATCAGCCTACACTGGCGCGATTTCTAGAATGCAAGGCCAGAAAATGTTCATGAAGATCGTGCAAAAAAGTTGCTTGGTGTTTGGTTTTTAATTGCTGAAAGTGCATGCAGCACTGTTGCAGGCTGACTGTTGAAGTAAGTCAAAGAACTTTACATGTACAGTTCATTTCACGCAAATTGAATCTGTTTGCCAGAAAATGATGGGTATGGTTTGAGTACAAAAAAAGGTACAAAAAGCATCCCTCCCTCGCCATTGTTGTGAAAAAACAACAACAGATTTATTCGTCTTTAGATATTTTAATTTAGTTATTTAATCAAAATTGAGTATTTATTCTGATTTACAATCTTTCATTTCATATTGTTTATCCTCTAAACTTACACCAGTGCATGCAGGATAATGATTTTCTCTCAAAACTTTCAGTATTTTACATGTGAAACAAACATATATGGGGATCGAAAGTGAGTTTTTGATTGAATTTTGCACCGGATTACCATTGGTAGAACCAGACTTCTAAAATCTCTGTGCATACAGCAGGAGTTTCCAGACAGTTGTCTTACCTGATTGTTGGGTTGTGTGGTTATCTGTATGTTGAGAGAGGCTAGAGTGGGAGAACCAACACTATTGGAGGAATTCAACCCTGATTCTGGACTATATGGGGACACCTGAAACAATAGTAACATATACATCAATGAAAGAACTTCATGTACATTTCACCAAGCGAGCGAGTAGACTTTAACATTGTTTTCAAGTATTTTCCAGTTATATCATGATGATTCCTGCATGTACCAGAACACGAGTGTGCCCTCAGTTCCTATTATCCTGGACATTGATCAGCTCAGCCAGAAGAGCACCTGGTCACCCATCCAAGGATTGACCAGGCACAATATTGCTTTAGAACTTCAGTGACCGACAGGGTTCGGTATTAGGAGTGCACACATGCACAATGGGAGCACACATGAAGGCCTGTGCTGTAAATTAATATTTTCTCGGGGAAATCTGTTGCAGGTTACCATGATTGGTTAATGGGTAACCTATGGTAATCTGTAACTGGTGCAGGTTACCATGATTGGTTAATGGGTAACCTATGGTAATCTGTAACTGGTGCAGGTTACCATGATTGGTTAATGGGTAACCTATGGTAATCTGTAACTGGTGCTTCCGAAATTCAACCCATCGAGTGAGAGAGTTGTTTACATGTATGGTGACCCATAGACCCTAAAACTGAAATTGGGAAACCTCCAGACAATTCCGTCGACAAAAATGTTCACCAGAATATCCACTGTAGATAAAACTGCCACAAAATTTATGACCTGCAATTTCTTTTTTCTTTCGCAGGTGAATTTTGACATGGGCTGCAACACCCAAAATTTGGCCTGCTTTTTTCAATTTGCAGGCCACCAAATTGAGCCCTAATAAATGTAAATGGGATCAAGATGAACATATCAGAAGTATTAATATGGTGGGGAGGGGATAGGGGGACAGCTTCATGCAACCATACAGTGTATGTATGTGTAACGGGAGACACCCATCCAGTGCTTGTACTAGCTTGCAGCTGGTGGGAAATTCCCTTTAGCTCAGTCGGTAGAGCACTGACTGAGCACTGGATACGTAAGCCAAAGGTTAAGTGATCGAATCCTGGTCGGGCTTCCCCAAGTGTCTTTTACATACATTTTGCATCAGACATGTTTCACAGGCCAGTATTTATTCAATCAAGTTTTCAGAATATTCTACATGTACATGGTCAAATTATCTGGTATTATCATATTACATATATGAATGTACATGCATTAGAAGGTGTTTGGTAAAACATGACAAGCCGCAGGTTACAATTTAACACATCATTTTATCCAGTTAACCAGATTAACACTGTCTGCAGTATATGTATGATGTTACATATATTTAGACAGTGGTCGTGATATCAAATATGACGGATTCATCTGACCGGGCGGCTAACAGAAGTAAGTCATCATTGAAGACCAATCGACAGCACTGTAAGAATAGTGTACATGTTTCAATGCTGAAGCAATTATGTTCTGCTTTACACCATAACGAGCTACATTATACTGGTGGGAATAGGGCCATTAGGACGAAGTGTTTGACAGACAGATGAACTGCGTGTGAGAGAAATCAATAAGCAATCAAGGTAGAGAACACCACTTCCCCCCTAGTCTGCCTCACGTCAGAACAACGTCAGTCATTTCCTACTTAGTCGGGCAACACAGAGTTATCCCTCGAGATGATTCAAATTTAATCATTTGATATTGAACTATTAGGGATTGGAACAACTTGCACCGTGTTCTACACCTTTTATGCTTTGAAGATGGGCATATTATCTGAATAATTTAAGTCACCTAGATTTCGTTGTACTCTCCACACAAATTGGGGCTCTGCAAAACCCAGTGACTTTATGTTCACCTGCCAGGCGGTCTGCATGTAGTCTTTATATGAAAACTGGATTGATCTTGTGTTTAGTCATGTTACATGTAGGAGCCAGATTTGCTATAACCATGTAAATTCTATACTATTTGTCAGAATGACCGAGTACATGCTTCATGTGTACATTAGATCATGTACATGATTTCTGCATATGCAAGTATTTTCCAACCAAACAGAGCTGGTCGATATTTTAGTAATTAAATAGACCAGGAAGGAGCGATGCCACCCCTGATCCCAGATTAATACATGGTTGGGGAGGGGGGATTGGTGAGGGAGCGGGGGAGGGAGCAGTTTGGAGTCACCAGGTTCGTTCTCTTTCTACTGGACAAAATCTTAAACTTATGATTGAGTTTATTACTCCATCATAAATGCAGATGATTGCAACAAATTGGCATATTCAAATAAAATAATGCACCTGTAGACGTTGACAACACACTTTCAGTTTCAGCTAGCTTTGATTTGTTAAGGATACGTAAACCCCCTGAGGCAGTTTTGTACACCCCTTGATAATTTGTCTTCTGTAGCAATAAATATTCAACACATGATAATGTATTTTTTGAAAGCATATGTCCTGAGGAATTCATAAATGTAATTTAATGTAGAAAGTTATAAAATAATAAAATTTTGTCAATTCATTTTAGTTAAAATGCTATAAAAAACACAACTAGGCAGAAATTTAAAAAGTGAGACGCTATTTACTAGTTGTCTTCGATCAAGATTATCAAGAAGTGTACAAAACTGCCTGGGGGAAGGCTATGTATCCTTAATTGGAACTTTTCTGTTCATGACAATGTTATATATATCCTGCACAAGTAGATGTACCAGCAAGATTACATAAAGAGAGAGAGAGAATTAAGGTTTAACGTCGTATTTAGCAATATTCCAGCTATTTAGCGACAAAAGTAGTGCCTTACTTGTTTAATGGCCCAAATTTACGAAAAAATTATCGACTTTATTCCACTTTCCTTGGCACCGAGTACTTTTACTCAATTCTTTCTTCAGGTGAGATTATTTTTTGTGTATACATGCTTCCTTCTGTGAAATTTGAACCAAGATGTCAGAAACACCAAGCAGTCAAGTGACAAGTATTAAAAATTTTGCTATTAGAAATGGCCCCGAAGGTTACCATCCAATCAGAGAAACCAGTGTTCATTGCATAAATCTCTTGATGCATCGATGATGTATTATAACAGAGCCATAAGACATGTACATGTAAAATAACTATAACAGAGCCATAAGACATGTACATGTAAAATAACTATAACAGAGCCATAAGACATGTACATGTAAAATGAACATGTACCTCAATTATATTCCATTATTATTTAATGTTTGTTTATTGTGAATTTGTATTATAAGTATGGAGTTATTAGTTACTGATAAATGTATACACTCAATATTATGTAACACATGTTATAACTAGGATTTAATGCTATGAGTTTACTTTTGTAATAAGATTTTATGATAACAGTTCTATTAGTTCATAGCTCTTGAAAGTTGACATTTAATTAGTGTTGTTAGACCATTTCTGACCAGCTGGTGCAAAGACAGGAGCCAGGTGTCAATTGTAGTCAGACTGTCATTTTAGTCTCAGATAATCCTTGTTGTTATTAGGTAAGAGTCCCTACTGTTAATTGAGATGTCATACTGAATGAACAGGATAGCTGGCAGACATGACAGGACGTTAGGATTACTTGAACAATTGTTGAAAGTGTGTTATGATTGTTAAGAATGTCTACCTGTGGATTTCACTAAAACTATAATGTATATAAATATGTATGCAGTAGGAAACCAGGTCAGTTCACTTTTAGAATTCATCTTGGCATGCGACTTTGCAGCGCCAAGGCAGTTAGTAAATGTAAGTTATATAGGTAACACTTGTAAATGTAGACGGCTATATGTACTAACATATAGTTTCTGTAATAACTGGAAGTGCTGTATAATTGTGTATATTAGAATTAATATTACGTCAAGGTTAGATAATTAGGTTAGGGTAAATAAAGTTAGGTTGTGTTATATTTAACATGGACTACGACTTACTTATTAATGTGATAACCAGTGAGCCAACTTGGTTATAGATAGTGGAGAATCCCGGCCTGTAATCTTCTTAGATTGACAGACTTTCCCAGTACAACTGCTCTTAGCTCCCCAAACTAAGAGATTTCATACCGGAATGTATGATGTCATCGGAATATGCAACGAATGGTGAACACCCAAGGAAAAACAACACAAGAATGATTAGACGAAGATGAAATAATTCAAGCCGCCTTTGATGAGTGACAGAACCAGCTAAGGAGCCTGAGTACCAAGATAGAGTGACAAACACCAAAAGTAAGTATAATCGCCATATGATTTACTAACTAGCTTGTTTTATCTATCTTGTCTTGGAAATTCAAACTGATTTAACCTTAAACAGTAAAATGGCCAGCTGGAAGTGCAACAAACACAACTGTCAAAGAGTTGGTAGAGCTTACAATAGCATACATTGTCAAGTGAGACCTAACATTTCTCTCACAACACCCCTTGAGAAAAGCTCTGTGCATATCAAGGTTGGCAAGTTAAAAACACATGCTTTAGTCGACACAGGGGCAAGCATCTCTTGCATTTCACAAAGGTGTTTGCAGAAAGCCTACCCAAATGCAGTCGTTAATACATGTAATTTACGAGCCATTACAGGTGTTTGTGGTGAAGTTCATTCTGTGTTAGGCGTAGTGAATCTACCAATTCAATTTGAAGATCTTGAAGAGCTCAATGGAGAATTTTATGTATTTAAAACATTACACAAAGATGTAATTTTAGGAGAGGATTTCCTAAGGAAATATGATGCAAACATTGATTTTAAAAGGAACAAACTATGGCTTTGCAATGGTCAGTTTAACATTTCCATGGCGACTGAAACAAACAACAAAGTATATGGACATAAAGAATCTGGGAGTGCCAAAACAACAGACATTATTCTGGTTAAACCAAAGCGTGAAATAAATTTTCCTGTATATGTACCTGAAGCAGGTGATGGAAATTTGATCTTATTGGAGCCAATAGAGTCACTTTCAGCAAAATATAGCATTGCAGGTGCGCGCACTGTCGCAAAAGTTAGAAACAAAATGGCTATTTACAAAGTAATGAACCCATCCAACCTTCCCGTCTATATCGAGAAGCATGCAACAATTGCCACATTTCACGTAGTTACACCAGACTCTATTACAACAATGAAACAAGAGAATACGTCAAACAACTCTGCTGATGTAAATTTCATGGAAGGAGACACGAAAAGTGATGCTTATTATGCTAACCTAGCACGAGACCTAGGAATAACACTAGACGATTCCATACTTACACCCAAGCAAAAGGAGTCATTTTTAGCATTTCTTGGTCGTAACCGTGATGTTTTTGCCAAAGATATGAGTGAATTAGGCAAAGCTAGTGCTCATTATCACAGAATTTTCACTAAAACGGAAAAACCAATTTATTCACGTCCTTATCGACAAAGCCCCCAGACAAAACAGCGGTGTGATGAATTAGTGAAAGAAATGCTGGAAAATAACATAGTTGAACCATCACTATCTGAATGGTCATCCCCTGTAGTGCTTGTGAAAAAGAAAAATGGAAAATATAGATTTGCAGTAGACTATCGCAAGCTGAATGCGATCACAGAACCAATTTCTTTTCCCCTCCCATTGTTATCAGATGCTATCGACTCTGTAGCACAGGCAAAGTCTAAAATATTTTCTGTTCTTGACCTGGCAAGTGGTTTTTGGCAAATTCCACTACATGATGACACAAAACCAAAGACCGCGTTTACGACGGATCAGGGAAGGTTCCAATTCCGAGTTCTTCCGTTCGGAATGAGAAATTCGCCCGCGAGCTTTAGTCTCATGATGTCACAGGTCCTTGCCGGCCTTACTTATCTTCACACCCTATGCTATATAGATGACATACTCTGCCATTCAAACACATTAGATGAACATATGGTCCATCTTGGACAAATTTTCTCTCGCTTACGGGAAGCAAATCTTAAATTACAACCGCCAAAATGCGCATTTGCACAGCGACAAGTTCCGTATCTAGGACACGTGCTAAGTGATCAAGGTATTCATGTGGATGAAGCCAAAGTTCATGCTGTTAAATCATTTCCCAGACCAAAATCACAGAAAGAAGTTCGAAGTTTCCTAGGTTTATGCAATTACTATCGCAAATTTGTACAAAATTATGCTTCAATAGCATCCCCCATGAATCAACTTCTTCAGAAAGACGTTAAATTCAAATGGACCGATGACACTGAAAATTCATTCAAAGCACTCAAACAAGCACTTGTCACAGCCCCTATATTAGCATATCCAGATTTCCAAAAAGAATTCATTATTTCAACAGATGCGTCTGATAGTGCAATAGGATATGTTTTAGGACAAAAAGATGAAAAAGGCAATGAACATGCTATAGCCTTTGGCGGACGATCCCTGCGCGGTAGTGAAAAGACATGGCATATCTCAGAGAAAGAAGGTCTTGGATTAGTCGAATCAGTTCGTGCCTTTCGTCCATACATCGCAAATGCTCACTTTCGTGTTTTCACTGACCACATTGCCCTCACTTGGTTAAACAACATAAAAGCTAACAAAGGTAGACTAGGCAGGTGGGCTCTCGAGCTTCAAGAGTACAATTTCACAATTCAGTACAAGCCAGGAGCTAAAAATGGAAATGCTGATGGGTTGTCTAGAAGAGAATATGAAGCAACCACAACTGAAAGTACAGAAGAAACCATTGTGAGTAGTATAGAAACCACATATTTATCCAATACAGAGAATCAGAATGAGCCAATTGAGGCAACTCTAACATATAGGGAACCGAAACATGCTCATTTAGCAACTATATGTCCAAAAGATACAATTGTTGTGGCACAAGTCAATACTGAAATTGTAATTTCAAATCCATTTCTGGAGGGCATACAGCGTGAGTGTCCTGACTTAGCCCCGATCTTTGCCTACAAAGAAAATGGTGATCTTCCGGATGATCCAAAACAGAGTCGTCGCTTAGTTGCTGAAGCATATCATTATGTGATTGAGGACGGAATTCTGTATCATTTCTTTAATACAAAAAATAAAAAGGCTGCCGATTCTTATACCAAACAGATAGCTGTTCCTAGAGGTAATCGCAAAGATATACTCCAAGCCTATCATGATTCAGTGCTAGGAGGTTGCCACCAAGGTCAAGAAAGAATGTATGCTGCTATAAGATCCAAATATCATTGGGATAAAATGTACACAGATGTGTGTACCTATGTACGTACATGCACGACATGTCAACAGATCAAAACAAATGTTCATGATAAGCCTGCACCACTTAAACCCTTGCCATATGAACGTGCTTTCTCGCGGCTTCATATTGACATACTCGGCCCACTTCCAAAAACTCCGGATGGTTCCAAATATCTACTCCTTGTAGTGGATTCTTACAGCAAATGGCCAGAATGTTTTCCTATGAAAACCCAGGAAGCCACTGAAGTTGCATCCATTTTATATCGAGAGATTCTCACACGTTATGGGTCACCAGACAAATTAGTCAGCGATCGCGGTGCTCAGTTCATGTCCAAACTCATAGCAGCCATGACAGAACTATTCAACATCAAACATGCTAAAACCAGTTCATATCATCCTGCAACCAATGCTACATGTGAAAGAATGAATCGCGTCATCGAGCAGGGTCTAAGAGCCTACATCAAGGAAGACCAAACTGATTGGCCAGATCATATACCAGGTATTATGATGGCATACCGCATGACCCCAGCCACTCAATCAACTGGCTTATCTCCTTATCAAATGCTGTTTGGTAGACAGATGAGAACACCAATAGATACCTCTCTAATTCCAAAAGAAACACTGTCAAAGGATCATAGAACATACTTGTCAAAAATTCTAGACAATCTGGCTGAGTATAGAAAAATTGCAGATGAAAATTTGAAAAAAGCCCAAACAAAATACAAAACTTATTATGATAGAAGAACAAAAGAACCAACATTCGAGCCAGCACAAAAGGTATGGTTATATTGTACCAAAAAGACTGTGGGCCGATCTCCCAAACTAACAAAAAAGTGGCAAGGACCATATTATGTTGTATTGGTTGGACAAAACTACACATACAAATTGCGCAAGTGTAGTGACGATAAAGAAGTGAAATCAATGATTCATGCAAACCGTCTCAAAAAGTTTCATGACCCAGCAGACAGGCCAAACTATGAGCCTGAAGATTTACCACAAACAAATGATGAACTCAATCCAGAAGAAATAGAGTCAGAAAATGATGAAAACAAGACAAATACCAATGACAAACGGAACAATGTAACAAAAGAAACAAAAGACCATCATGTCCCAAAAACAAAAGTAGCACTTGAGAACAATGAACAGGCAAAAACAAGAGTAACACTTAAAACCATTCAACATCCTAAAGGTACCGGTACAATGCCAAGCTCAAATACAAATCAAGATCCCAACTTGGTAACAACACCAAACAAATTCCTAGTGACTGAAATTGACAAAATAATAGCATCAAAACGTTACAATGGACGAATGTGCTACAGGATTAAATGGGTAGACAAGACTAGAGGCTCCACCTGGGAGCATGATACGAGTCTCCCAGATGAGCTGCGTCGACAATATCATGCTGACAAAACATTGTCTGGCAAGAAAAGGCGCAAACCTTTAGGCCAAAATAAGTTTTTCATGAAGAAATCTGAACAAACTGTGGCCTGTGTTAACTCAGATCGAAGTGAGTTAATGTCCAAACAGCAACCCATGTTAGATATTAAAAGTGTAAAAATAGATGCAATTGAGAAAATCAAGTTCATTGATGGCATGTATTATGTGAAAGTGTTATACAAAACAAAGGAACGGGTGTATGGCGCAGCCTGGTTTCCACTTAATCGGATACCCCAAAACAAAATCCATCACTTGATTGTACAGGTAAAACATGAAATGTATAACCATGAAAAGGAATTGTATTATGAAGATCCCTTCCATCCTTCTTTAGTTCAACAACGAACTCCAGTGCCACACTCCATGAAGGTTTACAAATTCCAGTTTCATTTTAGATCCCCAGAATTCAAATCTAGATATATGCCACATCATTGGAATCCTGTAGAAAATATTGATCTGAATGCAGTGTATGATTTTCTTGATGATTTAGAGAGGCACAATACACACGTTCGATTTGATAGGAACATATATGCATAGTTTGGTATCGGCAAAAGAGGTACCGAAAGAACATAACTATGCTGAGACAACCACAGGACTGGTCAGAGGCTTGTCACCCCTGACAGATGCTGTGATACTCTTAATATGGCTTGACAAACCATATTCGAGTACAAAAGGGAATATGTATATAATTAGTTACTGCTTACAAGTTGTTGCATTATGTGTTGATGTATTGATGTAGTTTGTTATAATTCCCACTAACATGACTAACTTATTTTATGTTGTGAAAAATCCAAGGATCTTGCGGATGTAAGGTTTGCACTTTATACTCTCATGTATGTATGTATATGCATACATGAATACTACCTACATGTATGTTTATTCTTTCCTCGAAAATAATTGTTTAATAACACTAAAAAAATTATGTGAGTCATTCATCTTGACAAAATAAAGTATAGTTTCTCTGTTGTGCTCTTTCACTGAGGCACCGGTTGAAAATCAAGTGCTAGGGTCAGACTTGTCTGCAGCAAGTCTTCCCATCAAACTTTTTCAGCCTGGGTTTCAAGTGAAACACAACATTACATTTTTCATTTTTGATTTTCAGGAATTAATTATCCAACATCATTTCTTTCTCAATTTCATTCATTTATGTTCTTTACAATAGATCACTGTGTCAGAATAAGTATTACTGACTTGACTAGAACCTATATCTCTCTTTACATGGTGATCAGTGTCCTTATTGTGCATTTGGAATGTTGTATCTAAACAGGAATATATATGTACATAGTCCTCAATATAACCCATGTATGTAAGTATGTAAATGATGTAATGATACATGTAACAAAATTATAAAAAAGAAAAAAAAAAATGAAGATTGACTAAATAATCACTCTTGAATAATAATGAATATTTTTGTGCCAACTCTTTCTATACAAATATATCTTAAACATTGCTAACTCTCTGCATTTCACATCTGAGTGTTTCAGCTGTATGGTGTCCACAGACAGAAGTGACCCAAGAGTCAAGGGCAAAAGCTCCCCATATTCCAGACAAGTATCAGCAACCTCAGCCACAGTTCAACATTACACAGGAACCTTCAACTTCAATCAACATCACACAAGAACTTCTAAAAACTCCACAAAACATCGATTAAAATGACTACCACAGACAATTTATTACAGTTTCGGGACGAAACTTATTCGGGGACGGAGGGAACTATAACAGAGCCATAAGACATGTACATGTAAAATAACTATAACAGAGCCATAAGACATGTACATGTAAAATAACTATAACAGAGCCATAAGACATGTACATGTAAAATGAACATGTACCTCAATTATATTCCATTATTATTTAATGTTTGTTTATTGTGAATTTGTATTATAAGTATGGAGTTATTAGTTACTGATAAATGTATACACTCAATATTATGTAACACATGTTATAACTAGGATTTAATGCTATGAGTTTACTTTTGTAATAAGATTTTATGATAACAGTTCTATTAGTTCATAGCTCTTGAAAGTTGACATTTAATTAGTGTTGTTAGACCATTTCTGACCAGCTGGTGCAAAGACAGGAGCCAGGTGTCAATTGTAGTCAGACTGTCATTTTAGTCTCAGATAATCCTTGTTGTTATTAGGTAAGAGTCCCTACTGTTAATTGAGATGTCATACTGAATGAACAGGATAGCTGGCAGACATGACAGGACGTTAGGATTACTTGAACAATTGTTGAAAGTGTGTTATGATTGTTAAGAATGTCTACCTGTGGATTTCACTAAAACTATAATGTATATAAATATGTATGCAGTAGGAAACCAGGTCAGTTCACTTTTAGAATTCATCTTGGCATGCGACTTTGCAGCGCCAAGGCAGTTAGTAAATGTAAGTTATATAGGTAACACTTGTAAATGTAGACGGCTATATGTACTAACATATAGTTTCTGTAATAACTGGAAGTGCTGTATAATTGTGTATATTAGAATTAATATTACGTCAAGGTTAGATAATTAGGTTAGGGTAAATAAAGCTAGGTTGTGTTATATTTAACATGGACTACGACTTACTTATTAATGTGATAACCAGTGAGCCAACTTGGTTATAGTATACCAAATTTTACATTGAGCATTTGAACAGTATCAGAGATAGAGATCATTAATGATTTTGCATAAATTAAAGATGGCCGCCCATCCTTCCCGCCACTCAGAGGAACTGATGTGATTATTCATTAATGCAAGTCCAGGCTTCGAATTTGACGGCGGCAACGACGGCAATTGCCGTCGGTGCCCCATTAGTTTGCCCACATGCCCTACAAATTTCCACCAAGTACACGGCCACAACACGGCCGCCGTGAAGCCTCAAGTGGCCTACGTGACCCTAAGAATAAAACCAATCTTATTTCCATCATGTGTTCGCGTTTTCTCCCTCTTTATTCTTTGCTTTGGTAATTTCGTTGGAAAAGCAAAGTCATACGGTGATCGGTGGTTTCGTTTACAAATCAGCTTTCCCTCTTCCTGTTACCGTAAACAGCATCGTACAGTTTTACGACATCGATAATTCGGGAGCCACCTGTTTTTGGTTCGATTACGCTTCAATGGATGGTTCCCGTTTGGCAATCCGGATTACTCTCCCCTTGGTCAGACTACAGAGGGCGGGTCACTTAGTGCTGTCATTGGATTGAAAGTTAAAGTAAATAATGCGATCATGCCGTCACACGACGTGTTTCTGCGACCAAATCTCGGGAACTGGAGAAGGGGGCTTCAAACACGCGGAAGCTATATGCCTTCTTTCGTATTACTGGATAAGATCTTTTATAATTTGTATATTTACAGACAGTATGTGGATACCTTTTGAATGTTTTACAACAACAACAATAACAAACAGCTGTAAAAATATTGCGATATTATAGGCAGAGTTTGCAAAATATGTGTGAGTTTGCAAAATATGTGTGAGAATAGGATGGGGATATATAAGTCTAGAAAGGGTGTATGACTATATGAGGTCCATTAAATAATAACCCAGGCTTGGGGAAATTTCATTTTTATTTATTTCATGGCAATATCTTTCATAACACCTGCAAATAAAGTGACTGTAGTGCCCTAAGTATATTAACACATTTGGCCTTAATGCCTGGTCCATTGGCCTTGTTGCCCCCAAAATCTGGTCATTATCCAAGGCCAAAGTGGCCTTGCCCTATTTTCCCCCAAATTCAAAGCCTGCAAGTCTCTTCATACATCAATGCTGTAAACCAAATTTAATATAGAACACTTAAATGGTATCAGAGATAAACATCATTAAAGATTTTGCATAAATTAAAGATGGCCGCCAAGATTACAACCCAATCAGAGAAACCAGATGTGACAGGCATACTTTTTAAGTCCTGTATCCATTTAGATCTTTATTTGTCTGAATTTTCAAAATTGAGTGGGAGTTTTAAGTACCATACCAGTACTACAGAGATTTTAAGTTACAGATTGCCTGAAGAAATCTGATCCATCAGCTTGTGCCTCATGATTATCTGGGGGTCTACTGGCCATGTGTTTCTCTCCCTAATTCATGGGAATTTTATTGATAGGGGACAGTAAACTCCCTGTACCAGTATGATGAGAAGGAATGCCTTATAGTCTATGTTTAACACTGCAGGGTGAGCTCAACTGAGCATCTGTTTTAGTTCCTATTTGAACCCATGTTTACAGTATGAAGATATGGTTTAATGGTGTTCCAAATTTAAAATAAACTAGGTTTATTTTAGTCAGTACATATTATTGAATGTCATCAACTTCTAAATTTATTTTGCAAATATTCTATGAAGTTTTATAAAAGTGTTTGATGTTATTTTACAATTTCAATGACTCTCTCTAATATCAAATGACTGGGATGGACAATTAATTATCAGTCTGCTTAAATAATGAAGCTTTAGGTACCTATCAGTCACTAATTACCATACATATCATGCCTAATTATCTGAAATCAGGGTATGATTAGTGTTCGTGGGTTACATGAAATGTATACCATAATGGTATGGTACATGCATGTATTTGCATAAATTAAAGATGGCCACCAAGGTTTTTCGGTCAATCAGGTCCCGATTCAAAGTATCTGGATGTATCGATGATGTATACCAACTTTCATATAAAACAATTGAATGGTAACAGAGATATGTATAATTATCGATTTCGCATAAATTAAAGATGGCCTCCAGGGGTTCCAGCTAATCAGAAAAGCCAGTTTGGTAAGTCATTGAAAGTTGCTTGATGTATCGATGATGTATACCAACTTTCGTATTGAACAGTTGAACGGTTTCCGAGATATGGATCATTATCCATTTTGCATAAAATTAAAGATGACCGCCAAGGTTTCCACCCAATCAGGTCCCAATTCAATAGGCTTCTGGTCCTTGACTTGGTAAATAAGCATACCAAATTTGGAATTCATCAGTGTAACCGTTTTCCGGCTATCTCGCTCACGTACGGACAGACGGACGTACAAGACGACAATACCCCATGGCCAAAATTGGCCGAGGGGTAAAAACCTGTTTATCACGTGAAAACTATTTGTCATGTGGATTCAAAAGTTGGGATGGTTATTTTGAACTAGAATAGCTAAGCTTCAGTTTTCCAAATAATAGACGGACTGTGGAGACATTAATGTTTGAAGTGTGCCTTAACCCGAACATGGCAATTTTTACGAGAAGGTCGATGTTTTACGTTTATATGATAATAGCCATCACGAAACTATTCCCGACGGATAAAGAATTGGACCAGCGATTGGATTGTTAAGAGCAGTGATTTGATTGGCTAATGCCTGGCATCAGCTGTTGCTATGCCTTTCGCTCTCTGTGGTTCAATATTTTTCGACAAAATGCCGAGTCATGGGGATTCTTATTCCGTATAACTGACAAACAGTCTTTTCCTTCAAAAAGGCACTGCCAAACTTCTATCTCCTTATTCTTTAGTGCAAAAGTTACTCCCAACCGCTTCTTCGCATAATTCATGGTACTGTTGAAGTGTTTGATGCAAGATTTTGTATACATCATCAAAAGACTAACAATGAATAACAGAACCATTTTCCCTAATTGGATGGAAACCTTGGTGGCCATTTTTAATTTATGTAAAATCTTTGATCTGTATATTCTTTGATACTGTTCAAGTGTTCAGTATAATACAAGGTACATGTATACATCATCAATACATCAAGAGACAAGTAATGCCTGCCAGTTTCTCTGATTGGACGGAAACCTTGGGGGCTATTTCTACATGTAATTGAATTTTTTTTAATAATCTGTGTATTTGTCACTTGACTGCTTGATGTTCCTGTCGTCTTCATAGTAGTACGATTCAAAATGAATACATTATGAATGGCTGATGCCCAGAGCCGAAGGATTTTTAGATGCGCAGCTTCGTATTTTTGGGGGGTTTTTTTTTGAGAAGTTCTAAATTTTCTATTCTATTGATAACTATTCCGAGTAGACCAACCCTTCCATATATTGGTGCCGCATTTTATAAAAATTTGGCCTAGATAAATTTCTGTTAAATTTTAAGTTTTTCTAATTGAACAGAATTGGATAAAATTTGAATGTCATACTTCAACCCGAACACAGCGATGTTTGTGCGAAGGTCGATGTTTTATTTTTAAATGATATAGCGATCACGAAATGATGCCCGATGGACAGGATTCACGTGACCTAGTCACCTCGCTTTTTGACAGCAGTGGATGTGACGTACGATGTAATATATACACATGCACTCCGCATGCGTGGTGGTGGTTGTTGTACATCTTTTCATGCATGGATGCCACCAACAAGCTCGTTCAACGTTGAGCAAATATGGACTATCCAAATTTTGGCTGAGGGGTGAAAAACATTTGAAAATGCAGGCTCATTTTATGAAAAGACAAGCTCGGGATAACTTTATCCTGTTGATCTCCCAACCATTCCAACACATTGGCATATTTGTAATCCCATTGGAATAAGTTTTCCAATAATATATCACGGTTTTCATTAAAATTTAAAGTAGCCGTCTGTGTGTTTGTCAGTCACTTATTAATATTGGAATTCATATACATTACAGTGTCAGGGGTCGAAATGTTCAAAATAATTTACCTGTCACATGAGACATGTGAACAAATTGTTTACCTGTCACCTTTAAGATTTACCTGAACATGTGATTGTTGAAATTGTCAGCTACATGTAATTCAAGATTAGACAAAGCTACATGTTGCAAGCTTCCAATAAATTAACAACACCTTGTCTCCGTGCACTAATTGAATGAATTTTGTCAGAGAAATATTTTGAACACCAAAAAAAAAAATTATTGGGCACCTGTCACTGGAGACAGGTACTTTATTTTACTATCTGTCTCTTTCAAAAAATACCTGTCAGGGACAGGTAGACAGGTGTAAATTTCGACCCCTGACATACTGTGTGTGTAATCTCTTTAAAAAATAGCTGGCTACAGATAGCTCAACAGCCATCTGAACTTCAGTGCCTAACTGCCCCCTTACTGAAAACACTGATATATATATATATATATATATATATATATATATGTATATTGCATGTTCATGATAGAAACATCAAATGTCAGCAGGTGTGAGGAAGTCTGCTCAGGTGACACAAGCCTTGGGCATTCATGTAATATCACTAAATTTGGATTAATCTTTCTTCTGAATTAACATGGTCTTGAACTATAGCTGTGTCAAGAGCAGGAAAACACTGTGTTTTTTTCTCAGATATGATCGAAGTCTGACAAATATCAAAATCCTTTTAACCAATTGGCCGGATACCACAGCGTCAAAAAATCCTGCTACAATGTATCAGTTCTGAAATGCACTGAATGAACGCTAACCAAAATGGAATAATGAAATGAGGTCATGGGAAGAGAAATAGACACCTCTTGCATGATGGTACCTGAAAAATAAATAAGCTGCCACTCAATATATATTACCTCTACTGTACATTACAGGAAAGTACACATACCCATATTAACTCTTTGCCCCATGTTGACGCCATTTGACACCCTGTTCTAAACCATACAGGCTTTTCTAGGCTGCCCCATAGACCTTTTTTGGTGATCACCTGTAAATTGTCAGGTACAAATCTATTGGAGGGCTGGGGTCAAAGGTTTATTAATTATTTTAATTATTTTTACAGTGACCAATAATTTAGCATGTTTAATATTTTCTGAAATAAAATATTATTTAATGAGGTTAATTAATTAATTTATTACATAAGGCGTCAAATGGTGTCATCATGGACTAGGAAGGGGCGTCAAATGGCGTCACCATGGGGCAATGGTAGTAAGCCTTCATGGGGCAAAGAGTTAAAAGGCGGCAAGAAAAAAATGGTTTAATCTATCAAAGTAAAAAAAAATTTTAAACTATGCAAATAATGGAAAACTCTCTGCAAACAACGTGCCTGGACATAAGAGGTTTAATCAATGGCAGAGCTTATCGACTCTGAACGTAACAGAAAAGATCAAGGTATCTGTCATATTGGTGTTTATAGGCCATAAAAGGGCTCATTGTTACAGGTGGGCTGGGCACCTGCGGCTCGCGAGTCGACAGCCACGCATGAAAATAATGCAGCCAGGAAATATATCAGCTTTGTCATCAATGATGCATGGAGTCCTCATTAAACCTTTACTGGCATGGCATATATGGTGTAGTCCCACAGACATGACAGAAGGTCCCATATACACCTGGGTTAATTACTCAACTGCTAATCCACTATATTTAACCCACATTCTGCTAACATTCTACAAATTTCACTAGCTGTCGTTTCAGTTCTTGGGATAAATAACATATCCATACCACAGTACCTGTATTTAGCCTTTAGTTGACATAAAGTTTTTTTTTCTCTACACGTAACATGCACAGAGGTTTAATTTAGTTGAGGACAGGATAAAAATTTGTTTGAGCTTCTTATTAATAAAACTTAAAACGTAAGTAAAGTTACTTACCCTCTCACTAGATCTTTTCTTCTTGTGCCTGGCAGGAATAGGGTCATCTGTTGGGTTACTGTCTATTGCCCAATATGAACCCTACAAAAATAAAGTTTAGTATATAAATAAACATGGACACGGGGCTCTGCCTGTGCATCAAGCCCTTTTGGGGTTGCAATTCACATTGAGGGGTGGAAGAACTACATCAACCTTGCAGTCAGAGCAATTGCTCTAAAATATATATATATATTTAAAAAAATAAAATATCTGATTAAAACATTAAAATTTGAAGAAAATTTAGAAAAAAACTCAACAGAAATTTAAGAAGAAAGAATTTGTGCAAAAAAATATTTCAGATTGAAATTTAAAATTTAATTGAAACATCTGAAATTGGAATATGAGGGTATGGGGTCGGGCAATGCATTGAATAAATTTTGTAGCATTACTTAAGCTCCAAGAATATATGAGAGTATGGGGTCTGGCGACACTTAATAGTTTAGGAGATAGAGGGTGGGTTTGGGTTTCCTGGGTGTGGGGACATGTTCCCAAAGGGTAGTGGATCAGTTAAGTGTAGCATGATGTAACCTTCAAGTATGGGGGTATTGAGTCGGGCAAGGCTTAGTTTAGGAGAGAGCAGGTCTTGCTTGAATCCAATCAGATTCTCGCAGTCCGACGCTGCGGGAATCCATGGAAATTTTACAGGAATCGGTTGCATTCCTATGAACTATTTTGCGGGAGTGCTGATGGAATTCTGATTCACGTGGAACAGCAAGCCCTGCATAGAGGTTGGGGTTCAGTGCCCCAAGTTTGGGGACATGCTCCCGAGGGTAGTGGATGGGTTCAGTAAATATAGCATGATGCAAGCTCCAGAAATGCAAAAACATTTGATGTCAAAAATGTCTGTTTTGAGTGAGTGAGTGATTATGATTCATGTCGCTTTCAACAATATTGAGTCCGATACATGTAACAACGCTTGGCTTGTATTCTGTTTTTATTGATTCCTGAATTTCCGTGGAAATTATGTTCACTTCAAAGTGATTCTTACGTAAGTATGTCACTGTAGAGTACCATTCTTTGTCTGCTAAATAACACTGTTTCTATACCCAAGAAATGTTCAGTAACCACTTGGTTACAGCTCTTTACTGAACTTTTAAGCCCTGAAATGGTCAAGTTTTTGCCTGTGTATCTCCGAGAAATATGCATGTGAATGGGCACTTCAAACTTAATATACTCATATTGTCCGGTATATACTATCATAATGACAAATCAATCTCAGTGCTTTTGTTTTAGCTGGTGTGATCCCTCTGGCTCTCCTTAGCTCCTCTCAATTAAATTTCAGGGAAGTGAAAACGAGCTTGTGTCAATGATGGCAATCATGTACATGTACATCCAGGGAACGAAATATACATTGATTTGTCGGACATGTCAAGCAAAAAAATGTGCTGTCCGAATTGTCCGACACAGTTTATCAGCCCTGAATGTCTAGAAAATACAAAACCTGCTAGGAGATCGCTTATAAAGGCAACCATTTCATCTTAGTTTTATTCCCCGAATTCATGTGCAAATTTCAACGAAAGTCAACTCGCCATGCTTGATGTTGTTGTTGTTGGGGAATGGAATGTTGAAAGGGCATTCCTCGTGATCTACATTTTGATTGGTCTGAATTATCGACGTCATCTTTCTACATTTACCATGTGTCTATGAGCACTTTACATCTCGGCTGTTTGTCAGGCAGTTGAAAGTTTTTATAGGCCGTCGGGTGAAGCGGGTCGATCACATGGAATGAGGTGTACATTGAAGGGAAACCTCGTGTTCGGTCGACAAAATGGCGGGCCTGTAAAACTTTGAATTCATGTAAAAAAAAGTCTGCAACCAAAGGGAATTAGAAAGATCGGAAATAAAGCCCCAAAAGCTCTGCCTGCATCATCGCCATCTAATGTGGCAGTGACTAGAAATTTTAAGGATGATTTTAAGAAAAATCGACCATGGTATGAATCACAGGCCCGCAAAACAAGAGTTTTGGGGGGTGTGGGCGGTGGTATTAGGGTGAAGTGTGAAATATGGGGTCTCTATATATAATCCCATGCTTTATATAAATCAACATAAAGGTGAGAAACGGACTTTGGGTGAATCGAGAAATAAACGGTTTACCGCCAAACAAAATGCATCAGCATATTCTACAAGTATCACTTTATATATTCCCGTCGTCAAATTAGTAAATTTGTGCAATCTTTTACCTTTGCCGGGCGATTCAAAATCCAACGTAAGTGTCCATCCATCTAGGAACAGTTAGATTATGGCGGGCTTCGTTCTCAATTCTGATTGGTCAGTCGAGACACGCCTCCGGCAAGAGAGGTCACGCACTGATCAGCTGTCGCGACTGACCAATCAGAATTGAGAACGAAGCCCGCCATAATCTAACTGTTCCTAGATGGATGGACACTTACATTGGATTTTGAATCGCCCGGCAAAGGTCAAAAATTGCACAAATTTACTAATTTGACGACGGGAATATATAAAGTGATACTTGTAGAATATGCTGATGTATTTTGTTTGGCGGTAAACCGTTTATTTCTCGATTCTCCCAAAGTCCGTTTCTCACCTTTATGTTGATTTATATAAAGCATGGGGTTATATATAGAGACCCCATATTTCGACACTTCACCCTAATACCACCGCCCACACCCCCCAAAACTCTTGTTTTGCAGGCCTGTGGTATGATTAAAGCTCTGGACATTAATATGTGAGATAAACCAAAAAAGTAAAAGGCAAAAGTCGCTTGAGAAATTCATTTGTGACTGGTTCAGCAAATCTCAGAAATAGTTCAATGAAGCAAAACAACATCAGTTTGTCTGACAATAACTTTTGTCCTGACAAAGATGAAAATATCTGGCAATTTGTCGTGATGATTTTGAACATTTCTACCCCTGACATCTATTACATAACATATATCTTCCCATCACTGAAATTGACTTCTCAGAACTCTACTGATTTTTTTTCTTTCACTGCAATCTAGTGTGCATTATATGATGAGGAACATAACAAAATAGCTTAGATATAGAAATTATATCATGATCATGACCATTGACTTGAACATCTCCGATATATTATTGTCATGGTAGAGTTATACTGTTACATGTACATGTAGTGGAGAATGACTGGAGGGATTTTGCTGAAAAGAGGAAAGAAATAAAAACTTACAAAGTTCTGCCAACTCATTATTTGTCAGTTCTAAAGCCAGTAATCATGTTTTATGGAGCCTCAAATAACAGAAGAATCAGATCAAAGAACCGAACACCTACATCACAATTTCGTTACACCTTCCTTGAACATATAGCCAATGTGAAAAAAAAAAGTTTCCACTGATATACATGTACATGTTAAATATTCTGTTTTTCCTTTAACTGTTGGAAAATACATGTATGTATGATTCTGGTTCAAACATGTTTATAATTCTCTACACATCACCACACTCACTGTCGTGACTGTACGGAAATCATATATGCTGGTATTTATCTAGTCCATTATTGCTTTATGAACCTGATGATTCTGTAGAAAAAAAAAACATTTAAAAGCCACAGCATGGTTATTTGATTTCTTTTACCGAGTGAATTAAGCTAGCCCAGATACGCCAGACTTGTCAGGGCATGCTGGCAGGTGTGGAGGAAGATTATGCATGATCAAATCAACTGAGTCTGAAGACAGAATCAATGTCACCTCAGATATATGGAGGTTAGGT
The DNA here is from genome assembly GCA_036873755.1 of Hanleya hanleyi. NCBI lineage: Eukaryota > Metazoa > Mollusca > Polyplacophora > Lepidopleurida > Hanleyidae > Hanleya > Hanleya hanleyi. Next base: position 26,987 of record JAVTVY010004562.1, read on the forward strand.
TATGTTAACCCCCTTTCTCCCAAGCTATTGTATGTAATAAACACCATGAGAACTGGGACAGTGGTTTAGGCAGGTCAGTACAGATTGACCTGTCTCACCTCATGACTTCCCAAGTATAAGTCTCCCAATCTTTCACCACCTTTATTTAATAAAAGTATACTTTAATAAACAAAGTAAAATCCTGCCAAATTTCCCGTTTTTCATGGATGGTAGCAGCTGTATGTTACTTTTCTACCTTTTTCACAAAAAAAAGAGAGACTTAGGAACAGTCTTGTACCCAACTAACAAGACAGACTAAATTCTAGGAGAGCAAATCAGTCTCCATGGAAAATTTAGAAGGACTGTTTCAGCTCTCCATTATTCAAACGGTGAGACCTGACCTCTATTAGTATGGTCAGATCCTCTGATTGCATGGGAATGAGCAGCAGCTGTCATTGCTCGGGTTTCAAACCCTGCCGCAAGTTTTTGACTACAATCGGAAAATTTTGATCCCAGAAAAAAGTCAATGACATTTGTACTTTAATAGAAACAGCATTTCAAGTCCTTCTATGATTTCTGACAGAACCTTCAATCATGAGTTCCAGGGAAGACAGCTCTTCTCAAAACTCTCTATGTTCTCAAGTAGACACAGGCGCATGTACCTCATAATAAATCATAGGTCATCTTTGAATAAGAAATGAAATAGAAGTTCCCATATGCCTGTTGTTTTGAATTTCAAACTGCTGACAGCTATTTTTTTTTAAACATCTTATTAATAGGAACAAGACTTAACTCTTTCCCTCATAAGCGGGTTTTGACGACTTGTGTAGATCCAGGGCTCGCTTTAGAGCATGAGAGATGACCTGCAAAAAAAAAACCCCCTTCCAAAAAATTTGCAGGTCAAATCCAAGATGACCTGCAATTGCAAAATTTGACCTGCATTTTTTTAATAAGATTTTCGAAATTCTTTGATGGACCACAGCTCAATAACGGACTTTACACTTAATGTGTGATCACGCAATCTTTTTTGATTGTACGAGTGCCGCTAATCCAAGCTTGTTGAAAATTTCTCACCGTTTGAATTTGCCGTTCGTACTTCGAACACAGCGAGCAGTTCATTTCTGTCACAATATCATGTCCGGTTTTTTTCTCCATTTTCGTAATGTTGAGCCAGTCGTTAAACCCCCACGATCGTACAGTTGATACTTTTGCCATCACACAATTTATTTCATTATTTTTCAGCCCGGCAAATTAATCTGTCAGTTCATTTTGGCCAGTCTCTCAGCAACAAACGAACGGAAATAGGATTCCTAGAACAGCGGCGCACGCATGCGTAAGGACAGTAAAGGGAGACAACAGTTCTCTATTTCCAAGTAATGCGCGAGTAGACTCCCCTGAACATATTTACTTTTGCCATCGATCTGAACTCGACCACGACGATGTATTTTGTGTTGAAAAAGATGAAAAGTTTTCTACCTTTTGGACATGCCGTCGACGAAAATGATCTCCAGAATATCCACTGAACAGAAGATAATAACAATTTCTGCCACAGAAATTATGACCTGCAATTTTTTTTTTTTTTTTTTTTTTTGCAGGGGAATTTTCACATGGCCTGCAACACCTCAAATTTGGCCTGCAAATTGCAATTTGCAGGCCGCCAATTCGAGCCCGGAGATCCTCATCTAGCGTGTTTTGACGAGTGTTCGCCTAACTCATGAAGACGGGTTTTGACGAGTCACTTGAGTTCCCATGTGGTCGATTATTCTTGCAATTTTTGGTGTTTACTTTGAGTAAAACCTGATTAAAACTAGAGGCTCCGCTTTGACCCTTGAGTTGCCGCTCCGGCATGAAGCCTATGCTGGTTGTTTTTTTAACAAAAACATACGTCTCCCCCATCCTCCCACCCTGCCTTGAATGGGCATATTATTTAAGGGAAAGTGCTATAAAATGAATGCAATAAATATCTTAAACAAAGCTGCGTATCTAAAAATATTAATTACAAAGAAGCGATACAAGTAGATGAACGGATGGACAGACACCGGACACGGATGCATGTATGCACACATACACCAAAACCTGATCAAATGCGGGGGCTATGCCATTGAAGCTTCCATCCAAGTTTGGTGAAATTCCGTCCAGTAGTTCTCCAGATATCTTGCAGACAAGCCCTGTATATACATGTACAAGTAGATGGACGGACGGACGGACACTGGACATGGATGAATGCACGCACACACACCAAAACCTAATCAAGTGAGGGGGCTATCCCACTGAAGGAGCTTCCATCCAAGTGGGGTGAAATTCCGTCCAGTAGTTCTCAAGATATCTTGCAGACAAGGCCTGTATATACATGTACAAGTAGATGGACGGATGGATGGACACCGGACACGGATGAATGCACCCACATACACCAAACCTAATCAAATGAGGGGGCTATCCCAATGAAGCTTCCATCCAAGTTTGGTGAAATTCCGTCCAGTAGTTCTCCAGATATCTTGCAGACAAGCCCTGTATATACATGTACAAGTAGATGGACGGACGGACACCGAACACGGATGAACGCATGCACACACACCAAAACCTAATCAAATGAGGGGGCTATCCCAATGAAGCCTTCATCCAAGTTTGGTGAAATTCTGTCCAGTAGTTCTCCAGATATCTTGCAGACAAGCCCTGTATATACATGTACAAGTAGATGGACGGACGGACGGACACCGGACATGGATGAATGCAGACACACAAACCAAAACCTAATCAAATGAGGGGCTATCCCACTGAAGCTTCCATCCAAGTGGGGTGAAATTCTGTCCAGTAGTTCTCAAGATTTCTTGCAGACAAGGCCTGTATATACATGTACAAGTAGATGGACGGACGGACAGACACCGGACACGGATGAATGCACGCACATACACCAAAACCTAATCAAATGAGGGGGGCTATCCCAATGAAGCTTCCATCCAAGTTTGGTGAAATTCCATCCAGTAGTTCTCCAGATATCTTGCAGACAAGCCCTGTATATACATGTGCAAGTAGATGGGCGGACGGATGGACACCGGACACGGATGAATGCACGCACATACACCAAAACCTAATCAAATGAGGGGGCTATCCCAATGAAGCTTCCATACAAGTTTGGTGAAATTCCATCCAGTAGTTCTCCCGATATCTCGCAGACAAGCCCTGTATACACATGTACAAGTAGACGGACGGACACCGGACACGGATGAATGCACGCACATACACCAAAACCTAATCAAATGAGGGGGCTATCCCAATGAAGCTTCCATCCAAGTTTGGTGAAATTCCATCCAGTAGTTCTCAAGATATCTTGCAGACAAGGCAAGGGGACGGACAGACATCCATCCAGACAGACAGACAGACATCCATCCATCCATCCATCCAGACAGACAGACAGACAGCACAAACACTAGATGTCTCCCCCCAACATAGTTGGGGGAGACATAACTATACATTTTCAGAAAGCTAAAAGTTCAATAAATCTGACTATATGGACTGTTGGTACGTTTTATGGTAAGGGTAAAATGAAATCGGGAGAGAAACAGAAATAATCGATGGAAAATGCGAGATTTGACGACAAATTTGTTTCGTTTGCTCCAAGACAAACGTTCGAAAAATAGTAAAATCTGCTTCCAAATTCCTGAATATTTCACGTAACGCGAGCATAAACTACCAAAGTATCTAACCTTGATGACTAGCTCGTCAAATCTGCCCATCTGAGTTTATTTTATGTATTTTCCCGGGGCTTGCTGTCTTCGCCGTAAATGTTTTCAACCGCCATATTTTCTCAGTCGGCCTTTCGTCGACAGTGACCATAGCGACCGAGTCACCACGTGACCGCTTCCTCCAATCACGCTTGGCCGCGCTCAACCTTGGCCAATCAGTGAGCTGTGCTACTTCACCTTATGAATATTTATTACCGTCTTTATTCTCCTGTAGGAAGTATATCGGTTTGAAACAGTTATAGTTCATTCTACACCCGGCATCCAGTGATATCACTGCCAAATCCCGATCCTACGGAGAATTAGCTTTACGATGGTATACGGAAACAAACGAATGGTAGCCGAAAAGCAGGAAGCGAACCATTCGCGACTTATTCCGTGAAGTCATATTACCTCGCGTATTAATGGTGTAAGGATTTTACAGCTCTCAGGCCATCCAAAAATAAATTCCTGTTTCCCGTAACGGGCATCTCCAAAAAGTGGGTCGGTAGGTAGGCAGGGATGATTTTTTTTTTTTTTTTTTTTTTTTTTTTTCTCTCATATTCATTTCCGCAGCAGAAATGAACAACATACAGAAACCTGCCATCCCGATGTTACTATTATAAAATGCGCTGGGTCAAATCTACTTTCCCCCAGCGCGGCCTTCCTCTGTTATAGAATTCGTTGTAACTTTTAATGGGCTTTGCATTGTTTATATACATCTATTTAGTGCATTATGTAAAACCTAGAGTGGTGTGTCCGATGCCTGCGATTTTGTTCAATAAACGGATTATATATAGAAGAGTAGGACAACGATAGAACTGTTTCTCTGTTAGGGGCCCACTTGTCCCGTCACAGCTTCAGTGTTTTGTCGCCACCTGGAGATGTTATCTTAATTATCTGAAATCATTGAATGTTGTAAAATAGAGAACTGTTAATTGATCTTTGTTTCTATAAGAAAAGTCGTTTTCGCTGGCTATCCAAAATCCGCCATTGATACCGACCAATTCGATAAAAATGCTGTTGTCGACCCTTCAATTCAGCAATTTGACCACGTGAAACGATCACAATGCTACGTAGGATATTCCATTCCTTTTCTTCCGTTAAAAGCCTACAAAGCCAAGATAGAACAAATTTGAATGAGGGTGTTGTGAAAATTATATACGAGACCAACAGGGGCAACACAGTAATTAACACACAAACTCGTAATACGGCAACGTATTTTTGAAACCCCTTCGATTGCCTCTTGCTGGTGAATGGTGCATCCCCACACACAGCTGAATCTGGGCTTCAGAAGGGACAAAGTATCCCCCAGGCAGGCAATTCTATGTTGTTACAGACGATCTCATTTGCATATGAATACGTGTGAAACTTGCATGCTGCACGTGACGTGTTTACAAGCCATCACCAGTCTGCACAAGTGCAGGTAATTCCCTCTGCTGGTAACCTAATCATCCCGCACACCCCTATCCTGACTTTGGATTCTTCCATTTCGCGTAGTTTTGTCTGAAGGATAAGCTGTGAAGCGTGGCAAAGACTATTAACACAAATATGCTGTGCAGGAACTTCACAGCTGCACATGCTAAAAATAAACGCCTATAAACACATTCCTGCACCTCCAGGTAAATGGGGGCACAGATTGTTACATTGATGAGGGGAGTCGGGACTCAAAACAATGTAGCCATTCACAATTTAAATATCAAAGGAGAGCCTGTCGAGGCTTGGATTTTCAGTTGGAAATTGAGGGGCTCTGAGGGGTTATACTATTACGTCGTGCGATATGAACACATCAATCATTTCAAGTTTGTTTCATATAAAGTGGACTTTAATGTTGATAATAATAAAAATACGGCATGTTTCTCGTACATGCTATTAGATATGTTTGTGATCTTCATGTTTTAATGCACAAACAAATAATGCTTGAGAAATATACTCCAGATTTCTTATCGATCATCCAGAGATTTATTGATCAAAATACGATAATAAAATCAAAGTTATATGTACATCTGTCCAAAATTACAAGCGTCTGGTCCGTCATGGCTTTTCGTGATGGCCACATTCGACGTCAAATAATGGTCGGTTGATTATTGTCCGGTTCACCTAAAAATATAACGAATAACAAGGTGTGTAATAAATTGAAACGATAATGTTAAACTGAGGTTTCAAATGCTGTTGTGTCAGTGATACTGCCTGCCAGGAAAATCTAGAATGGTGTGCAGAAAAAGCCACGTAGACGTATGCGAATGCATCATGCTTTTCCCATACGGATAATCTAGTTGCTGTGAAGAAATCGGATCGATTCACTAGCACACACATTACAACTTCATATTCCGGAGAACATCACCGACAAAGTTTGAACTCTGCCCCCTTCCAGGGCCTCATGTGTAGCGGCCCAAGCGCCTCACACAGCCTCGCACACTATCAATACAGTGCAGGTCGGAAAGGTCAAAGAGGGACAGCGAGGGGTTTACCATATACGATGAACAAATATATTAACATTGAAGATCTGTCAAATTTGCTACTCAAAATAATAATGTGTGGCTTTTCATCACAACGAAGTCTTTATTATCGTCTTACACTTCATTCAGCAACTTTTCCATCATAAGGAAGTCTTTATTCGTCAATCAAATTTCTTAACGATGTTTGGTCGCATCAGACTTTTAATAAAACAAAATCAGTATTGCGATATTTCTTTGCCGAAGTTTTATATAGTTCTCGTTTTCTTCAAAAAAAAACAACAAAAAAAACAACAAAAAAACACGAAAGCTCATGCAAAATAAATACAGTGAAGTCTCAAAAGTGCTGCCTTTTTGAGTGTTTTTTGTTCTAATAAGAGTCTGTACCATAGCTGTACTGTGAGCAACATTTCCTTCAATTTTGCTATGAAATCATTCTACTCCACATCATATGATTTACCCTAAAGCTTTTGCATGAACCATATTTTATTTCAGATGTATAATATGAAATAACTGGCGGAAATAACTAACCCTTCAGCAAATTCTGACGGCTATCAATAAGCCATACTGATTTGAACGCTCGAAAAAGAACGTTCATTTTCTGACGCTCCTTTTTTTGACGGGGTAGTGTTCATTTTCTGACTGTCGAACGTTCGTTTGCTTGGAGTACCTGTTCATTTTCTGACACATTCTTTTAGTTTGAACGTCAAAACTTTTGACACGCTTCCTAACAGAGTTTTGTGCCCTTGCGAACTGAGTCGGCTTAAAAAATTTTTTTACCGACTTCAAACTTTTTTTTTCCCAACGGATTTTTGGGGTCGGTCGGGTTACGGGAAACAGGACTATTATTATGGACGGCCTCAGCTGTAAACCGTGATCAGCCGCACGTGAGGCACATCACATGCTGTAGGATGTGTTTCTCCTCACATAGTCCTCGTTGTATTTCTCTCTTATCGGGAGATAAAATATACATCGAAATGAAATGGACATTCCCTTGATCTACCTGGGAAGAATCTCTTCTAATTTGAGGCGTTTCTCTCGGTTTTTCCTCTTGAGCTAATCTCCATCAGTGTCCATGGTAACGGAAATCATACAGCTGACATGCGCTGTTTGGAGTTTCCGCGTGATATTATTCTTTCAACATGGATGCCAATATGGATTGCTAGCAGTACGGGACGACGCACTAATGTCCTACATTGTCCGAGATCGTGTCGAGTGGAAGCGAACGTTGCAAAACGGGGCTAAAATGCGACAATTGCTTCGCTTTTTTTCGTGATTTCCAACAGAAGTAAAGCAGACACAACACATTTTCTCACAAGATTACTTATTTTTAGAATAAATGTTACTGATATTGGTATAAAACGTGAACAAATTACGTAGAATGGGTCTGTGGGAGACCATTGGTAAATATTTCTCCACATGACATGGGACATAAAACGGGATATTTTACATCGCTGGAGAAGTATGAAAATTGAAATGAGTCCATGAGTTGAAGACCTACGCCATTACAAATCTATTATGGGCCAGAGAGGGAAAATTCCCCACAAGTCTATGAGGGAAAGAGTTAAATCAGTTTTAGAGTGCTGTGACCTTGACTTTCGAAATTTCATAGGTGATAATAATAACCCAGAAACTCTGGCTGTGATAGGTGAATATAGGTAAGGGGGCGTAGCATTCCTATCACAGCCCAGAACGAGGGTAGGTTAAATTTTCGTGATAAAATCAGACGTTGCGAAAAGTGACTTTTCACAATCTTTCGCTGGCAAAAATAACGAAATGGGAGAGAAATAATATGCCAATGTGATACAGTTTGACCAACCTGAGCTTCTTTGACCATGTACCATCTTTCATGACTGTTTTGATGCTGACAAAATGTGATCAAACGTGTGGGGAAAACATTGAGTGATTTTCTCGTTTTGGCGCGTTTCTGACATGTTGTAAGAATATGACCTACGTTATTTTTATCTCGTGACCTTTCTGATCACGTGAAGAAACACACGTCGCTATCGGTTTATACTGCCATGGGTCTATTTCTTGATGACGTGAGCCAAAAGGTCAACCATATTCTGCGCATGTCCCTGTCAACCGTGGAGAAAGAACACAACGGGGTTTTTTTTGACAAAATCCGTGTTTGGAGGCAGATTCCATCTAATTAAAGGAGTCATTAGGTGGTTGTCATATTGCTGGAGATGCCAAATCATATTATTTATTCGATAAAATACTTTTTGTGCCTCTGTCCCAATTCCCCACGCTGTGTGCAGTTAAAGATCTTGAGCGACTGACATCTTATTTAGTCATTTCCATTTCAGGCTCTATTAGTCCTTTGGGCTAAGGAGTCCGATTCAGCACCAACTACCTAAAAAAATAGACTCCTTAGCTGATGTTTTCTGGCTAGTGATAATATAAGCTAGCAAGGTTGAGTTAGTGAATAGGATTTATCGTCGCTTTCAACATTGTTTCAGCCATATCGCGACAAACCAACTAAGCACCACACAGCCAAGTAGCGCTCCTGCTACTTCAAAGAAGAAATCCTTGAAGCAGCATGGAACCATCCACCCTTCATCCACCCTATAAAACAATGAGGACAGCACACAAGGACGTTTACACTGTGCAATAAAGACAAGTGATATTACAATGCTAGACAGCAAAAGTTTCTGTTGCTTCTCCACGAAATGCATTGAAGCAACAGGATCTCGTGCCCACCCAACCACCCAAGAGCCCAAGCGGCTTCGATATATGCCCGTACATCTGGAATTACACTGGTCCAAATTTCAAGGCTGTCATGGCCTTGGTCCCAATGGTAGCTAGCAATCCAGAGAAAGGTCTAGATTTTGTGCTTATGAGAATGTAACATTTATGACATCTTATATTGAATGATAAATTAGAAGGGGCTTAACTCTTGATAACTAGGTGACATTGAAACCAGAGCTGAGATCTCACTTATACCACAATGAAATCGACAATAGTCAAACACAAGAAAATATAAATTTTTCCTTCAAATAGATTCTTTTCAGGTGAGAAATTTTTTCATGAAGGAAATGTGAAGAAAGTGATGAAGTAAACCTTTGTTCTTGAGTTAATAAACAGATATAAAGTTCATAAAGGACCCCTCTCCCAGTGAAATTAGTGAATGCATGTTTTTTACATTTCACAACAGTTTAACTGAATGCAGCTGTTTCTTACATGCACATGTATCAAACAGGGAAGACACCTCCACAGGACAAATGCCATATACATAGGGGAGACAACTCTGAATATTCCAACCTAACAAGTATAGTCAGCTAACTGGATTCAGTTTCGGGGGACTGTAATTCTTAAAAGATTTCTTGATTTTGTGGTCACAGTGACCTTGACCTTTGACCTTGTCCTAAATTTTGGTACAAGACACATCGTGTTCCCTTAACTCTTTCCCCCATATAAGCGGGTTTTGACGACTTGTGTAGATCCCCATGTAAGCGTGTTTTGACGAGTGTTCGCGTAACCCATGAAGACGGGTTTTGACGAGTGGCTCGAGTTCCCATGTGGTGGATTATTCTTGCAATTTTTGGCGTTTACTTTGAGTAAAACCTAATTAAAACTATACATTTTCAGAAAGCCAAAATTTCAATAAATCTGACTATATGGACTGTTGGTATGTTTTATGGTAAGGGTAAAACGAAATCGGGAGAGAAACAGAAATAATCGATGAAAAATGCGCGATTTGACAACAAATTTGTTTTGTGTACTCCAAGACAAACGTTCGAAAAATCGTAAAACCTGCTTCCAAATTCCTGAATATTTCACGTAACGCGAGCATAAACTACCAAAGTATCTAACCTTGATGACTATCTCGTCAAATCTGCCCATCTGAGTTTATTTTATGTATTTTCCCGGGACCTGCTGCCTTCGCGGTAAATGTTTTCAGCCGCCATTCATTCATAGTCGGCCTTCTGTTTGACAGTGACCATAGCGACCGAGTCGCCACGTGACCTCTTCCTCTAATCACGCCGGGCCGTGCTCAATTTTGGCCAATCAGTGAGCTATGTTAATTTAACCTTATGAATGTTTATTACCGTCTTTATTCTCCTGTATAAACTATATCGGATTGAAACAGTTATAGTTCGTTCTACACCTGCCATCTTGTGATGTCGCTGCCAAATCCCGATCCTACGGAGAATTAGCTTTACGATGGTATACGGAAAGATACGAAAGGTAGCCGGAAAGCAGGAAGAGAACGTTGCAAAACGTGGCTAAAATGTGACAATTTCTTCGCTTTTTTCCGTGATTTCCAACAGAAGTGAAGCGGACACAACACATTTTCTCACAAGTTTACTTATTTTTAGAATAAATGTTACTGATATTGGTATAAAACGTGAACAAATTACGTAGAATGGGTCCGTGGGAGACCATTGGTAAATATTTCTCCACATGACATGGGACATAAAACGGGATATATTACATCGCTGGAGAAGTATGAAAATTGAAATGAGTCCATGGGTTGAAGACCTACGCCATTACAAATCTATTATGGGCCAGAGAGAGAAAATTCCCCACAAGCCTATGAGGGAAAGAGTTAATATATCAACACACACAAAAAATCATGATTTTTAACAATTTTATGATTTTGGGGTCACAGTGACCTTGACCTGGACCTACATTTTTATACATAACACATCGTGTCCCCCTAATGTATCTACTGACACACAAGAAAGTTATTTTTAATGATTTCCTGATTTTGGGGTCACAATGCGACACTTCTTTTCCCCCTACTATATCCATTCACAAAAAAATAGAAATTTTGAAGGATTTGCGGATTTACTTTGAACTCGACCTACAGATGCAACACATCTTCCCCCCCCCCCTCCTCTCCCCAGGGAATCCACTCACCAAAAATTGAAACTGTATATAGACAACTGTCCATGATCAATGATTTCCTGCTTTTTAGGCCACAGTGACCTTTGACCTCTGACCACGACCTCAATTTCAGTACGAGACACATTGTCCCCACCTTGAATGCCTTGTGTATCCACTCACAAAAAATTACAACTGTGGATAGAAAACGGTCACAGATACAGGCCGGACACGAACGTTTCAGTCAGTGATTTCCATTTTTTAGGCCCGTGACCTTTGACCTCTCACCTCAACCTCCATTTTGGTGTATCTCCACATAGGGTATCCATTCACCAAAAAGTGGAACTGTAGATAGAAAACTGTCCCAGATATAGATCGGACACTAGGGAAGGACGGACCCACAGACGGAAATCACCATCACTGTGTAACATTTTCATCTATAACAGACTCACTTTTGGGGGGGGGGGGGGTTTCTAGAAGCTAATAATCAAACCTGTATACAATTATCACAAGAAAACCCTCAACAGATTGAAAGGTTAATGAAATATCAAAGCAAAATTCATTTATGTGAATTTCGAGAACAATAATAAGGTATAGATTTATAACATCATTCTGTCAAATGACGTTAGCAACAGTTTTGTGTTCTAAATCCATTAAAATTTTCAGCTTTATTTGAATCCTCCCAGATATTCACATTACTTATTCCATTGAACAGTTTGAAATCAACTGCCTGTCATACATGTACATGTAGGTATGCTTTGAAATCTAAAATGACGACATTAAATGATAAAAGTAGGCTGTCGCCATCGGGACCCGTCGGGCCGGGCCCAGAGCAATTGTGGAAATAATGTTTCTGACCCCAACAACTCACATATTTGGGGTGGGCATGTATAAAGGGGCATAACTCCTGAAAAACACATCACATGGCACCGACTTTCAATAGGCTTCTGGTACTGGCTGTATTAAACAACTGTATTACGTTTCATTGTTGTGAGTGAAGGACTTTTTGAGATAATGTGTTTACAAGGATATGGACCAACAGACATGTATAAAGGGGAAGAACTCCTGAAAAACACATCCGATTACACCGACTTTCAATAGGCTTCTGGTACTGGCTGTATTAAACAACTGTATGAAGTTTCATTGTTGTGAGTGAAGGACTTTTTCAGATAATGTGTTTACAAGGATAAAAGCAGACAGACATGTATAAAGGGGCATAACTCCTGAAAAACACATCCAATGGCACCGACTTTCAATAGGCTTCTGGTACTGGTTGTATTGAACAACTGTATGAAGTTTCATTGTTGTGAGTGAAGGACTTTTTGAGATAATGTGTTTACAAGGATATGGACCAACAGACATGTATAAAGGGGCATAACTCCTGAAAAACACATCCGATTACACCGACTTTGAATAGGCTTCTGGTACTAGCTGCATTGAACAACTGTATGAAGTTTCATTGTTGTGAGTGAAGGACTTTTTGAGATAATGTGTTTACAAGGATAAAAACAGACAGACAT
>JAVTVY010004563.1:0-40649 GCA_036873755.1 Hanleya hanleyi
CAGGGCGAATACTCTGACCCGTACGGCCTGCCACCCCTCCATCCCGATTTAACAGACTTCATGGATCAAGGCACAGAGACGTGGTGTTGGAACAGTCAAACGTTGCAAAACCTGACCAGTAGCGTGTGCGGACAATATTGCTTGTTTTACCTGTACCATCGATGCCGGGGAAGACCCTTATCTACCATCGTACAGATGCTTGACGAGTACCCCAAGGCCGAGGACCGCGATGTACTCGTCTATGACTGGGCCGCCCATCATTTCAATGTACAAGTCCCGTTCTGGGCTTGAATTCTTTCAATGTACACACGCCCCCTGTTCTGGGCTTCAGTTCTTTCAATGTACAAGCCCCTTGTTCTGGGCTTGAGTTTTCACGTGGTTGTTCTCACGTTGTTGTTGTTACTGAATAAAAAACAAAATGAGATCTCACTAAAAAACCCTGTCTTGTGTGTTTTATTCATAATGCATCAATGCCCAATGTGGAGATTCAGTGAAACTGAAATCAGTAGTGTAGGATGGGGCCAAAATGTAACCCATCAAGGTTAGAATGCAAGAGCACTATAGTAAAAATAGAGAGCCAATGAAATCAGCCCACAGACCAAGTACGTGTTTTTGGTCTAGGTTTGGAGCGGGCATTTCATTGAGGTGCATGTATACGGTGAGTGAAGAGACTCGTCCAACACGTATAGATTAAGTTGATGACTATAAGTTCTATGTTGTCGATTTAACCTCTCCCTACATTGACGCGCGCGCGCTGCGGTGGGGGGCCGGGGCCCGCCGGGGCCGGAAAAGTTGGAGATCGTTTTAGTGAAAACCGGAAGTGACGTGACACACTTGCGCAGACCCACCACACCACGTGAACACCATTGTAGAGAAAAAAAACCCCAGTACATGACAGACACAGACAAGTCTAGACATGGCCAGAGGTCACGCTTCATTCACCCCAACCGGAAGTGACGTCACACACCTGTTCATTGGACCATTAGTGGCGCCCCTAGCTCCAAAACGTCTAGCGGGACCCATACAGGGTCCAGTTTTCGACACTAGGTAACCACATCCCGACGAAATGGCCAGTTGTCGACACCGGATGTGCCGCCATCTTGAACATACGTGCCGCCATCTTGGATATGTCCCATAATGCACCGGGTCAAAATACTCGCTTCTGATTGGCTGAGAGCTCTGTGACGGATTTGAAATACTCGCTTCTGATTGGCCGAGAGCTCCGCATTGCTGTCTGCGCATGATATTTCTACCGTACATCCAACCCATCAGATGCCCCTTCACGAATGCTTCACTTTGATACCTCACTCGACCCCATCGGACCATTAGGGGCTCCCCTAGCTCCAACACGGCTATGTTCATACCCTTTGGCCACCACGCATGCGCAGAATGCCGATATTTCAACCCCACACCCAGCCCATCAGATGCCCCTTCACGAATGCTTCACTTTGATACCTGACTCGACCCCATCGGACCCTTAGTGGCTTCCCTAGATGCCAAAACGTCTATTTTCATACCCTTGGTCCACCGCGCATGCGCAGAATGGCGATATTTCAACCCCACACCCATCCCATCAGATGCCCCTTCACCTAGGCTTTACTTTGATACCTCACTCGATCCCATTGGACCATTTGTGGCTCCCCTAGCTCCAACACGGCTATTTCCATATCCTTAGGCCACACGAGTTGTCTCTCTTGCGTCAATATGTGCAGATGGCGCTACTGTCGACGCCGTGATATGGAAAGGGCATCCCCACACCATCCTGGAGCCGCCATTTTGTTTGTTGTTTTCTTGCGGAGATACACGGGACAATAAACACTCGACCCTAGGGTGGTACAGATGCTAGACTGATCCTATTAACATGGTACAACACCTATAGATTATGTTTAATTGAGCTGCGTGTATACGGTTAGTGAAGACTCGTCCAACACGTATAGATTAAGTTTATGACTATAAGTTCTATGTAGCGCGCTGCGGCCGGGGGAAACCCCCCAGGCACGGTGTACATTCCGTGGGACTACTTTTCTGCCCGCGGAAGCAGACCACATCACCACCAGACCGCATCACAGCGGATGTATACATGGAACTATTTTTGACCTTTGTCCCGGAACTATAGCCTAGACAGGTCAGTCATGCCTTGATCACGTGATCGTCATGGGGAAACCCCCACTGGGAAACCCCGCCACACTTCCGCCACAAATCTGCGCAGAAACACCTGCGCATTTTATACGTTTTTCTACAATCCGCCATCTTAAACCCACCATCCATCCCACCACCCACCCACAGCCGCCATCTTAAACCCACCACCCATCCCACCACCCACCCACAGCCGCCATCTTAAACCCACCATCCATCCCACCACCCACCCACAGCCGCCATCTTAAACCCACCATCCATCCCACCCCACACAGGCCGCCATCTTAAACCCACCATCCATCCCACCACCCACCCCACAGCCGCCATCTTAAACCCACCATCCATCCCACCACCCACCCCACAGCCGCCATCTTAAACCCACCATCCATCCCACCACCCACCCCACAGCCGCCATCTTAAACCCACCATCCATCCCACCACCCACCCCACAGCCGCCATCTTAAACCCACCACCCATCCCACCACCCACCCACCGCCACGCATGCGCACACCGCCCCAATACCGCCACATTTTTTGTGCTGTGACGTCATAAAAGGTTCTGCGCATGCGCAGTGAAGCGCTGTTAACTCGAAATGCTCGGTGTATACTACTTAGATATATGAAATGGTCTTTGGTGTAAACATCAGGGTAAACGGACACGGTGACCCTATCTCCCCTGCCGACTGCAAGTGGATTAGTCCAGATGCGACCATGATGCCATAATGCTAATAAATATTCGTGGTAAGGGTGCTCATTACACCATATTCAATTGTAATACTTAATATTCTATATACCGACATGTACGATTGGGGAGCATTGATAGGATATTAATTTATTAAGATTTGGGGTTGTTTGGATATCATGTGTTTTCACATAGTGTTCAAATGTACATCGCATTCAGAGCGGGACTGATACTCTGGACACGGCTTGGAATTCATTTGGATAAAGAGTAATGATCAGTGATTTCGGAGTTTATGTATAGAACATCATTATGTCTTGCTGGCATCATTGAAAACTGTTTTTCTTGTATTTATTTCATATACATTGGAACTGAGGCTAACTGTCATACGAAATAGGTCTTGAGATTATTGAAGCGGAATTTCTTTATGGACTGTGACTGATTATTGAATCTTGATATCGGATCTGACACTTGCTAGTGATATAACTATTGTATTGACAAATTCATATATATTGGATCTTTTTTTTCGTATTTTTTTTCAATTACCTTTTATACAAATACATTGGAATGTTTGTTTTTGGTTGACAATATCAATTAAGCATCACAGTGTAATAGAACGTTCCCATAATGTATATCTAGCTTCAAGAATGGAACCGAAGAAACTGACAAGTATCCATTTTCGAATGAGATATATTCATTGAATTAATTTATATGAACTGAGGTACACATTTTCAATTTCGACCATCCATATTTTTCGTTGATTTGGATGTTATACGAATTAGGTCTTTGGATTATACACGTTGGGTGGGCACGGGTTTCTGTTGCTTCAATGCATTTTGTCTCACTTCATGCGTCATATTTGAAAATAGTTTGATGGGATTTGCCTTTCGTCTTCTCTCAATACTTTCTGACCTGAATCCATTCCTTTCATTTTATGCAACATTCATTCATTTCATCTAGCAAATTAACTGGTTTCCTCTAATTAGATATCGAAACATTGGTGACACTAGAAAACTTGAATCCATCTTCTATCTGTATGTCAATAATTTCGACATGACACTGATGGAGTTAATAAATGCAAGCGGCAACTTTATATAGACCCGTTCTTGGTTAATAATTGACCGCAAGCTAGATTAATAAATGCAAGCGGCAACTTCATGTAAAGCCGTTCTTGGATAAGATTTGACCACTAGCAGCTAGTTGATAATCCTTAACCTAAGTCGAGCAGAGTTTAACATGTGTGAGTAGTAGTGTAAGCGTATTTGGAGGTCGATTGACCTCAGAAATTTGCATAATTGAGGAGGAAATGAGGAGGTGACAGCCAATCAGAAGCGAGTAAAATTTGACCTCAGAAATTTGCATATTGGGGACGGTCACGGGGTGGCTCTCGTCCAATCAGAAGCGAGTAAAATTTGACTGGATGTATTCCTCCACGGTGATGCGGTCTGCCTCCGCGGAGGAAAAATAGTCCCTAGATGCGACAGCCAATCAGAAGCGAGTATTGTGTCACATGGGGTCATGTGTGGTGGTGGGTGGTGGGTTTAAGATGGCGGCTGGTGGTGGTGGGTGGTGGGTTATCCGAAGTAGTATACAAAGCGTAAATACATGTCTATTGACCTCAGAAATTTGCATATGACCTCTGTGACGTCACGCGACAGCCAATCAGAAGCGAGTATTGTGTCACATGGGGTCATGTGTGGTGGTGGGTGGTGGGTTTAAGATGGCGGCTTGTGGTGGTGGGTGGTGGGTTTAAGATGGCGGCTGTGGGAGCCCGAATCATAACGGACTGAAATTATTGAACCAGCACAGGGGCTTGGACTAGAAAGAAGGGGAGGGTGGGTGTTTTTGCATGATTGCAGATATTTGTCACTGTCGTTGGCGACCCTGTGCGACATGTTACTACTTTTACATCGGTAAAAGGAATAACATTACAGCCCGAATCATAACGGACTGAAATTATTGAACCAGCACAGGGGCTTGGACTAGAAAGAGGGGGAGAGGGGGAGGGGGGGGTGTTTTTGCATGAATGTCGTTGGCGACCCTGTGCGACATGTTACTACTTTTACATCGGTAAAAGGAATAACATTACAGCCCGAATCATAACGGACTGAAATTATTGAACCAGCACAGGGGCTTGTTGTACCATGGTAATAGGATCAGTCTAGCATCTGTACCACCCTAGGGTCGAGTGTTTATTGTCCCGTGTATCTCCGCAAGAAAACAACAAACAAAATGGCGGCTCCAGGATGGTGTGGGGATGCCCTTTCCATATCACGGCGTCGACCGTAGCGCCATCTGCACACATTGACGCAAGGGAGACAACTCGTGTAGCCTAAGGATATGAAAATAGCCGTGTTGGAGCTAGGGGAGTTACTAATGGTCCAATGGGGTCGAGTGAGGTATCAATGTGAAGCTTAGATGAAGGGGCATCTGATGGGGTGGGTGTGGGATTGAACTAGCGTCATTCTGCGCATGCGCGGTGGCCCAAGGGTATGGAAATAGCCATGTTGGAGCTAGGGGAGTCCCTCATGGTCCAATAGGATCGAGTGAGGTATCAAAGTGAAGCCTAGGTGAGGGGGCATCTGACTGGACTAGTGGGGTTGACATAGCGGCATTCTGCGCATGCGCGGTGGCCCAAGGGTATGAAAATAGCCGTGTTGGGAGCTAGGGGAGCTACTCATGGACCGATGGGGTCGAGTGAGGTATCCAAGTGAAGCTTATGTGAAGGGGCATCTAATGGGCTGGGTGTGGGTTGAAATAGTGGCATTCTGCGCATGCGCGGTGGCCCAAGGGTATGGAAATAGACGTGTTGAGAGCTAGGGGAGTCCCTAATGGGCCGATGGAGTTGAGTGAGGTATCAAAGTGAAGCATTCGTGAAGGGGCATCTGATGGGTTGGGTGTGCGAAGCTCTCGTCCAATCAGAAGCGAGTATTCCAAATCCGTCCAAGAGCTCTCGTCCAATCAGAAGCGAGTATTTTGACCCGGTGCATTATGGGACATATCCAAGATGGCGGCACGTATGCTCAAGATGGCGGCACATCCGGTGTCGAACACTGGCTGTCGGGATGTGGTCACCTAGTGTCGAAAACTGGACCCTGTATGGATCCCGCTAGACGTTTTGGAGCTAGGGGAGCCCTTAATGGGCCAATGGGGTCGAGTGAGGTATCAAAGTGAAGCATTCGTGAAGGGGCATCTGATGGGCTGGGTGTGGGGTTGAACTATCGGCATTCTGCGCATGCGCAGTCTGGCCGTAGTATAGAAATAGACGTGTTGGGGTGGTGGTGGGCCCCTAGTGGGTCGATGGGATCGAGTGAGGTATCCATGTGAAGCCTAGGTGAGGGAGTTACACTAGGGTGTCGCGTATCCATTCTGCTGCGCAGGTCACGTGGTGGGGTTGTGACGTCACTTCCGGGTTTTTCACTAAAACTACCTCCAAACGTTGAACCCTCCGGGGTGTTTTCCCGCCCCGCCCCGCCCCGCAGCGCGCGCGCGAGTTCTCCGGAAGTGCGCGCGTCATTCCCGGCAGTGCCAGCGCGCGGACGCGGGTCAAAAGGTCAAAGTGTCACCTCCAGGTCAAACGGTCCAATGTCCAATGAGACAATGTTGCGGCATCGCTATAGTCACAGCTTGAGCACAAAAAAGGGGATTCTAGATGAACCTGGGAAAGATGGGCAGGTCCATTTGGACCAATCAGCGATCGAGAAAAAGAGCCAATCAGCGGTCGAGAAAAAGAACCAATCAGCGGTCGAACAATCAGCCAATCGAATTGGGGTACTCACGGTGTGCTTTCGCTCACGTCCGCGCCTACATCTGGGTTCTTGTACACCCAGGTAATGTTTTCTGGACATGGATGGGTTACCTTTGGCTTCATTCTAGGCCACTGATTGGCTAATACGGTGTTCAAAGCCACTTTCATGCATTATGCTCATAGAACTTATAGTCAAAATCTATACGTGTTGGACGAGTCTCTTCACTCACCGTATACACGTACCTCAATGAAATGCCCGCTCCAAACCTAGACCAAAAACACGTACTTGGTCTGTAGGCTGATTTCATTGGCTCTCTATTTTTACTATAGTGCTCTTGCATTCTAACCTTGATGGGTTACATAGAACTTATAGTCATCAACATAATCTATACGTGTTGGACGAGTCTTTTCACTCACCGTATACACGTACCTCAATGAAATGCCCGCTCCAAACCTAGACCAAAAACACGTACTTGGTCTGTAGGCTGATTTCATTGGCTCTCTATTTTTTACTATAGTGCTCTTGCATTCTAAACTTGATGGGTTACATTTTGGCCCCATCCTACACCACTGATTTCAGTTTGACTGAATCTCCACATTGGGCATTGATGCATTAGGAATAAAACACACAAGACAGGGTTTTTTGGTGAGATCTCATTTTTTTTATTCAGTGAACAACAACAACGTGAGAACAACCACGTGAAAACTGAAGCCCAGAACAAGGGGCTTGTAATTAATTGAAGCCCAGAACAAGGGGCTTGCACATTGAAGCCCAGAACAGGGGGCTTGTAAACTTAAGCCCAGAACAAGGGGCTTGTAATTAACTTAAGCCCAGAACGGGGCTTGTACATTGAAATGATGGGCGGCCCAGTCATAGACGAGTACATCGCGGTTGTCGGCCTTGGGGTACTCGTCAAACATCTGTACGATGGTAGATAAGGGTCTTCCCCGGCATCGATGGTACAGGTAAAACAAGCAATATTGTCCGCACACGCCACTGGTCAGGCTTTGCAACGTTTGACTGTTCCAACACCACGTCTCTGTGCCTTGATCCATAAAGTCTGTTAAATCGGGATGGAGGGGTGGCAGGCCGTACGGGTCAAAGTATTCGCCCTGCTGTTCTGTCAAGTACACGGCCACCCAATGTTCACCGGGCCGATCCATCGGGTCCGTGTTGAGAACGTAAGCAGCAGGATACACACGGTCTAATGGGAACACATCTCGGGCGAACACCCCTTGAAAGACCATACGTGTCTCTGGGTCATTCTCCAGCACGGTGGTTATCTGGTCTGTATCCATGTTAGGTGGAGAAGTCACACAGGACGTTGCGCGCCTTGTCCACTTGAATGATGTTGTCAAACTCGGCGTAGCAGATCACATTGACGGTGGTCGCCAGGGCTCGTGCAAAGTGGATTTCCAACCGTAAGTTGCCTTGCTTGGCCAGGGCCAGCTGATGGTCGTTCTCTAAGGTGGGGGTCAGATCGAAACAGAACAACGTGTATCCGTTCGCGTAGTCCTCCCGACTGATCATATTCCCTTCGTCCTGGTTGATTTGACCGTGGCTGTAAACAGGCTCTGATAGGCTCGAATGAAATTCCTCCGCCCAAAGTTCGGTGTTAAGGCCGTGGCTGGCACCTGTTGTCCATCCACATGCAGGGCCACAAAATTGATGCCGAAATGTTGAAAGTCAAACGGATTCTCTGGGTAGGCTCCGCTGAAACTGGTATTTTCCACACAGGCCAGGATCAATCGCTTGGGTAGTTCCCCCAGGAACAGGTTTTCTTTGTTGGCGCCCATATTTCCAGCAGGCACAGAGAACACTTTGGTTTGTACACGTCGGATAGGGTACTGGGCTGGTTTTGTTTCCAAGGCTTTCATATGTCCCAATTGAACGGCTGGATTCGGTTTCACTTTTCGGACATACAGGACTGCGTCTTGGATGACAATCTTATAGTCCGCTGCATGCCCCTCTACGTTAGTGGCCATCAAGGCGAAGGTCGGAGGCGCCCGTATCGGTCGGATTTTGATGGAGATCTTGTTCAAGAGGTACCGGTCTTGCATGAACATGTCTGCGTGCAGTCGACCCATCATATCCACCGAGGCACTGTTCGCAGTGAAGGCCTTCCGTTTGTTATATCCCCCATTGTCCACCGTGTCCATGTGCTCGGGCGTGTCCTTGTAGAATAAAGCGGTTGTCAGCTGAGATTTTTAGCCTCTCGGCCATACGACAACAGTGTCTCGATGTAGGCTCGATAGGGGTACGTGTTGGTGGAGTCACTGATGAGTTTGTCGCTGAGAAAAATATCCACCTGCTGAAACATCGAGTGCAGCCAGAGATTCGTCGGGCCCACCGTTGCTTGGTCAGCGATTCTGGTGCCAGCTCCATTGACCACCTTGGCTTTCACATACAAGTAGGTATGGGCTAAATCCACATAGGCCGTATCCGCATTACTGATGGTGAACTCGATGGGCCCGGTTTCGTTGATGCTGGAGAGCGGGAGATGCTCCACCCATAATCCTTGTTCGACACTGGTCTGTGTGGGCGGCACGGTCCACAAATCAAATTCACTGTTGGTCGAGGGGCAGGACTCGGCGTGGATCAAGGACATGTTTTAAGAAAAGATATCCTTTGTCTTCTTCGATGTGCGTCGCCGCTGGGTCGGTCGTCGACTGGTGCGTGGTCTCGGTGGGGCAGCTCTTTTATTCCCTACGGTGCGCTGTGCTTTGGCCACCAAGACGCCTCCCGCTTCTTTGGCCCGCCGTTTCAAGGATTCTTTGGGTGCCGTACCCCCCAAGACATCACCGACCACTTGTAGTCCACTGCGTACCGCTTGTTTGCCCATTGTTTTCACCCCACGCGTCACCAAGGGCAGGAACGTTTTGACGATGCTGCCGAGTATGTTCCCCAGTCCATGTCCTCGTTGCATGCGTGCACCGCTAAAGACCGGAAAGCCACCCCCGGTCTGTTGGGCATAATAGTCGGCATAGCTGCGTGCATCGCACTCGTAAGGTACTTTCATTATGCAAAGTGGGGAGCACGTGCTTGTCGAAAATGAAGTGTCAGCACCACTTTTCCTCGTTCGAATGCCACCGGTCGTCCCGTGTCATCTCTTATATCCACCGTGATCGTGTTGATGTCAGTTTGTCGTACGGGCAAGTAGAGCATGTGGGTGAAACTGTGGGTGACTTGACCTCCATACTTCTTTTTAATGGGGACCACCCGTAACAGAGGTGTGTTGATATCGCCCACGATGTGGTTGTCCACCACGTCCGAGTAGACGTAGAGTCCGTACATACCCGACTTCATATCCATCGGCATCTCGCCATGGTGTTCGGTGGGACCAGCGAACGTCTTTAGATCGAAACCCAACATTTGCTGTAGGATAGGACTCAGTACGACACTCGCCTTGCCGGTGACGATAAGCTCTGCCTTGTCGTTGTGTGCGTTGTAACCGAAGTCCACGTGATTCTTGAAGGGATAGGATTTGATGGGTTTTGAAGTATTCGTGACATCCCGTAGAGCCTTATAATGCATCAGTCTTGACAGCCCACCCATGAACTCCTTGGGGGTATCGTATTGGCCTTCGGGCAGGGTGAGTCGGGTGTTTTTGCCTTCGTAGGTCACCTCGTACCACACTTCATTGGCTCGCACGTTGTACCACGAGTAAGGGTATTGGATATCCACGAGGCCACATTCCCAGCGTCCAGGTAAATGTAACGGTTGTGGTAACTGGGTGACGTACTTGGCCACGGTGTTGTCAGGAAACACATCCAGCGAACTGTTACTGGGTAGGGTCAGGTAAAACATGGCGACTGAGCTGTCCTGCTGCTGCTGTTGGTTTTAATAGGTGTTCCAGCCCTTGGGCGGTTGTGTCCGGCGTCGTGTTCGCCGCGTTGACTTGCTACATGTCACGGCTCTGGAGATGTGGGGTGTCCTGATCGAGGGTGGTTTTTTAAAGGTTTGAAAAGAAGGTGCCCGTTGTGGTGGTGGTGGAGTTTTGGGGGGTGACTCCGGTTCCCAGTCGGCTTCCCAAGAAGGTTGTGGTGAGAGTCGTGGTGCACGAGTCGGTGATTGCATAAAGGCCCAGCGGTGGGGGTTCCCCACCAATTCCTGTGGTACATGCATGTCTTTCAAGCCTTGAGCGAAGACCTCCCACCCTCGAGGATCCGTGTGCGATCTGCGTTGACGCGTTGACGCCGGGGACCACCTGATTCTGTACCAGGAGTTCGCCTTTATCATTCCAAGTCATGTTAGGATTCTGTTTCATCCGTTGTAATACCAGGCCAGCTTGTTCCTTGAACGATGCAGGTACACTCTTCAGCACTTCGTCTTCCACCCACTGTGGGGC
Source organism: Hanleya hanleyi (assembly GCA_036873755.1). Classification (NCBI taxonomy): domain Eukaryota; kingdom Metazoa; phylum Mollusca; class Polyplacophora; order Lepidopleurida; family Hanleyidae; genus Hanleya; species Hanleya hanleyi. Next base: position 10,912 of record JAVTVY010004563.1, read on the forward strand.
TGTGGGGGCTACCCCACCCGGCTGTTGGAACGGTGCTGAGGTCGGCGGTCTGTCACGTGGTGGTGGTGGTGGTGGTGGTGGTGGTGGTGCTGTTGCTGGGGTAGACAGGGTTTTGTATTGGTCCATGAACGTCATGTACCGTTGAAGCGTCTCATTGTACCGTTGTACTTTCTCACTGTCGCTTAACCCCGGTCTCTGTAAGATCTGTTGCATCTCTCCATCGAGGGTGTTTATGGTTTTCACCGTAGGTGGGACAGGGTAGGGTGATTGGAGGTTTTGCAGGAACCGTGGTTCGACGAGGACCATTTTTTTCGTGTGGTTCATTGTCGGCCGAAGAGTCCACCCAATACTGGACCCAACACGGAAGCGGCCAACGGTGCTAAGATGGCCCCGAGAAAGCCGCCTTTCTGTAACACCTTTTTCTTTTGTGTTTGAGGGACCCGCTTGTGGACTAGGGTTCGGAGACCTGTCTTATGCTTGGCCAACTTGGTCTTCTGAGCCGGAGTCAGTGGTACGTTGCCTTTTAACAGGTTGTACCCGATTTCGCACAGACAGCGTACAAGGTCAGGGTCCGCACCGCGTACAATGGTTCGGACCAACTCGGGTGGGGCCGTCTTCAATACACGGAGCGTGGGAGCGTGCTTCCGTACTCGCGCAGACATCCTGTACAACTAATGCCAGAACCCACAACGCTGCTCTTTTTATCTACCTCAGAGACAAAGTCAACCCTGCTGTGGTATTCATTCTTTTTATTATTCCCCATCATCAAACACACAGACCCCAGCTGGGGGAGCCACTGTGGGTGTGTTTACATTATTTTTGCATGTACACGTGGTGGGTCTCTCCGGGAAAGATGCCGGTCCGTAGTCGAAGGTGGTCGGGGGTGGCTTGCTTGAGGTCGAAGAGCATATACCCGTGCTGAGGGGTTGTGGCATCTTTAAAGGCTTCCAACGCAAACGGTGTGCGGCCGGGATACATCTGTCTCGCCAGGTGCAGCAGTTGAGTGGTATCTCTCGGGTTTTTGAAGACCACCATGTAGTGGGCATTTAAGCTGATATTCCGATGTTCTTTGTTTTTACTGAACAGATTCTGCACAATGTAGATGATGCTGAGCCGTCGATGATGGCTGCCTTTGGTAAAGATTTGGGTGATCCGCGCATCCGTCTCCACCATGAGATCATCCAGAACCACCAAGGTGTCGGGTTCCAAATCGGCCAGGTTGGGTAGGCCTTCCACGAACGTGATGTGGGGCATTGCTATGAGATTTGCCCCCGTTTTCGTCCGGATGGGTACCACCCACGCATACTTGGATAGGATATCGATGCACGTCAAGATATACCGATTCCCATCGTTGTGTTTGGCAAAGGCGCTCATATCGACCAAATCCGCTTGCCACTGGGCATCTATTCCTCCCACGATGACCCGGTTCCGTAGAAAATGGCGACGGACAGATCGATGTAAGGTATAGGTGTCTTGTTTTCTTAACCAATCTCGGACTTGGGCACGTTGTATCCCCTGGGGTTTGGCCGCTCGATAGAGAGCCGACAATGCACTATAGGCCGCCGGACTGTCGGGACTGTAGTATAAGTTATCCAACACCTTCTCCCAGCGCTTCATGGTGACACAATGATGATGGACCCTGGCTCTATCGTTTATTTATAACGGGTATATCTTGGGCCGGAGTTTCTTTCTGATTTTCTTCATTGGCTTTCACAGTGTCCGTGGTCAATGACCAGTCCAACTCGTCTGATGACCGCTTGATAAACACTTCATCCACATCTACCACGGCATCTTCCAATGCAGACCATAGATCAGGGTGAAGGGTAAAATGCACTGTACCCCCATCTAGCCGAGCCAATTGAGCAAAGAAAGGGCCGCGTCGGATGTACACATCGTGACACAAGTGGATGAGATCGCCGTCCAGTTCACCAGACAACACCCGTTTGAATTTGGTCCAGCCCTCCCGGGACAGACGAATGTGAGCCGGGCACGGTTGTGTAGGGTCCGCATCACAGATGTCTCCCACCTCCTCCATGATATCGACCTTATCCGCATACACGTGCAGGAAAACCTCGGGGGTCAAGCTGAGATACGCCAGTATCATATGCTCCGCCATGGTCAGTACGTGAATGGTACCAGATTTGACTGTCTCTCGTATTTATAGGGACAACCCCGTGAGATCAAAGGATCAGGTGGTCATGTCACTGGGCTGACTGAGTCTAGCCGGGTAATCAATGGCATCGTCGTCGTCGGGTTCATGTAGTTGTTCATGGGGTTCAGCCAGCGCGTCGTCCATAGCACGAGCCCACGCCAACTGGTCTGATGATCGCTCGTCCGGTGTAAACAGCTGGTCCACAATAGGCACCACTTTCTCCAAGGCTGACCACAGAGCGGGGTCTAGGGTGAAGCCTCGCGTGGGGTCTTGGTAGCGGCCCAGGCGTAGGAAGAGGGAGGTACGGTATACGTAGATGGCATTGTCTATGTGGATGAGGTGTCCGTCGAGCTCACCGCTCAACATCCGTTTAAATTTGGTCCAGCCGTCACGAGGTAATGTCACCGTATTCGATATGGTCTCAGCGGGCGCCCAGCAAATAGCTCCACGGTCTTCGACCAGGGTGACTTTATCTTCATAGACGTGTAACCCCACCTGGGGTGTAAGGGGCAGGATGGCTCGTAGGTCGGATGACATGCTTGCTCCAAATGTCGAACGGTGAATGACACACACTCTGTCTGACCCTCGTATTTGTAGTGTCAATACCACAGCGCCAGGGTCAATAGGGCACAGACTAGTATGAGGCCAACCAGCCGTAGCTGGTTCCGGCGTGAGCGCTCGTGGTCCATAGCCCGAGCATCAAGGATGGCTGTCATAGTCCAGTAGTGGTGAGTGATGGCACGCCTCTCCATCGAGTGCACTCTGTGGAGGACCGCTTCTGTGAACTCGTTCAGGATCTGGCGTCGTCCCTCGTTGTCATCGCCATCTGCAAACATGGACCGGACCACTGCTCGGTAACCCGTGAATGAATTCACCGCGGTGGCATGCTGTAAAATGCGAGTCGCATGGGGCTGGATCTCCGTCATGGCTCTGTAGAAATGAAGGTGTGGGATCCCGAGAGACGTGTTTTATAGACCAGATGTAGCTCTACGGGTGTAGTCCGTGATACGTACTATTCTGATGGGTTAGTCCAAAAAAGAGAACAACAACAACAACAACAACACAGATTACAGGTCAATCCTTTTTATTATGCGTGAACATCATAGGAATGCATGTACTGACCTGTCTGTGGGGGTTTCCCACAATGGTGTTCACCTTCGTGTCTTTTCGGGGACGTCCGTGTCTTTTCGTTAAAGTCCGTGTCTTTTCGGTAAAGTCCGTGTCTTTTCGGATCGGTGACGTCCGTGTCTATCATCCGGGTACTTGGTGTCTGCGCAATGCGGCTCAGTCGTACACCAGTACACCAGTCTCCATCCTCCACTTGGGGTAGAGTGTGCTAAAAATAGATTACCAGCTAGCGTGCTATAAAGGGGAAGCGGCCTTGCCGTTTCATCAGACACTCTGTCAACCACCAAGATGTTCACTTGCACAACTTGCCAGAAGCAGTTTACTCGTCTAGATAATTTACGACGCCACGAGGCCTCCACCCACAACGATGCACGGTATACTTGTATAACCTGCGAACGGTCATTTAATCGGGAGGATCAGTTACTGCGCCACGAACGCTCATTCCACGAGGGCGCGACGGAACAATGTAAGGATTGTGGTCAACTCTTCAAACGACGCAGTCAGTTGAGACGGCATCAGCGTTTGATTCATGCCCCGTCTCCACGATTTTGGCGACAACTTCCTACTGAAGAGGAGCCGCGGAAGGTCAGACCCAGTGAAGATAAGCCCGGGGAGACGAACGCCACTGGTGATGCGATGACGGAGAGCCCGCCTATACCCACAGTTGGGAAGAGCCTGGATTTCCAGCCGGACCCCACCGTTACGGTTTCGAGTGATACGTCATACATCGAACATTTTCTGGACGAGCCCATAAATGTTCCTAGCGATCTCTTACCCGAATATCATCCAGAGAGTGACATCTCTCGGCGCCATTGGACCATGACACGGCACTGTTTCCACCGTCATCGCCCTATTCAAGATATCTACAATTTCCCACTGACCAAGCTCACCCGTCTACGCAGCTACGTGGAAACCATCTTCAATGACCAACCTACGGCCTTCACGTTAAATGTAGCATTTGGGTACATCTTATGCCATAAGATGACGGGTGAATTGCGCTATTTCTATTCCAGTGCCATCCACCCAGTGTACGACCAACCGTTTACCATCATTGACCGGAGGTCACTAGAGATGATGCTGGACCAAGTGGAACAATTGGATGTCTTGGGATGGGCCCAACAACAACGACCCAACACCAAGTGGACAGTGAAGAGGGTGACCAATGTTACATTTTTCCTTACCAAGGTGATTCACCACCGCCATCGGTTGAATGCGTCACTCGTGCACTGATGAATACCATAACATGCCGTACATGTCTACATGCTGATCATTGACTTGAGCTCAGTAAACATTAAATGTGACGGTGCGTTAAAACATGGTGTTTGATATTTCAATTTTGTTTTGCTGTGAACATACTAAACATACCCAGGGCGGCTCCCCCAGCCTGGGTATGATGTAACATTGGGGATAATAAACTGTATGAACATTGCTGAACTTGTCGTTATTCATATTGGACCGTCTGACCTGGAGGTGACCTTTGACCTTTTGACCCGCGCGCGCGGGCACTGTCGGGGATGACGCGCGCGCGCGCGCTGCGGCCGGAGAACTCGCGCGCGCGCTGCGGGGCGGGGCGGGGCGGGAAAACACCCCTGAGGGTTGAACGTTGGAACTCTTCTGGGTTTGGAGGTAGTTTTAGTGAAAAACCCGGAAGTGACGTCACAACCCCACCACGTGACCTGCGCAGCAGAATGGATACGCGACACCCTAGTGTAACTCCCTCACCTAGGCTTCACATGGATACCTCACTCGATCCCATCGACCCACTAGGGGCCCACCACCACCCCAACACGTCTATTTCTAGACTGCGCATGCGCAGAATGCCGATAGTTCAACCCCACACCCAGCCCATCAGATGCCCCTTCACGAATGCTTCACTTTGATACCTCACTCGACCCCATTGGGCCATTAAGGGCTCCCCTAGCTCCAAAACGTCTAGCGGGATCCATACAGGGTCCAGTTTTCGACACTAGGTGACCACATCCCGACAAAAGGGCCAGTTTTCGACACCGGATGTGCCGCCATCTTGAACATACGTGCCGCCATCTTGGATATGTCCCATAATGCACCGGGTCAAAATACTCGCTTCTGATTGGACGAGAGCTCTGGGACGGATTTGAAATACTCGCTTCTGATTGGACGAGGGCTTTGCACACCCAACCCATCAGATGCCCCTTCACGAATGCTTCACTTTGATACCTCACTCAACTCCATCGGCCCATTAGGGACTCCCCTAGCTCTCAACACGTCTATTTCCATACCCTTGGGCCACCGCGCATGCGCAGAATGCCACTATTTCAACCCACACCCAGCCCATTAGATGCCCCTTCACATAAGCTTCACTTGGATACCTCACTCGACCCCATCGGTCCATGAGTAGCTCCCCTAGCTCCCAACACGGCTATTTTCATACCCTTGGGCCACCGCGCATGCGCAGAATGCCGCTATGTCAACCCCACTAGTCCAGTCAGATGCCCCCTCACCTAGGCTTCACTTTGATACCTCACTCGATCCTATTGGACCATGAAGGACTCCCCTAGCTCCAACATGGCTATTTCCATACCCTTGGGCCACCGCGCATGCGCAGAATGACGCTAGTTCAATCCCACGCCCACCCCATCAGATGCCCCTTCACCTAAGCTTCACATTGATACCTCACTCGACCCCATTGGACCATTAGTAACTCCCCTAGCTCCAACACGGCTATTTTCATATCCTTAGGCTACACGAGTTGTCTCCCTTGCGTCAATGTGTGCAGATGGCGCTACGGTCGACGCCGTGATATGGAAAGGGCATCCCCACACCATCCTGGAGCCGCCATTTTGTTTGTTGTTTTCTTGCGGAGATACACGGGACAATAAACACTCGACCCTAGGGTGGTACAGATGCTAGACTGATCCTATTAACATGGTACAACAAGCCCCTGTGCTGGTTCAATAATTTCAGTCCGTTATGATTCGGGCTGTAATGTTATTCCTTTTACCGATGTAAAAGTAGTAACATGTCGCACAGGGTCGCCAACGACATTCATGCAAAAACACCCCCCTCCCTCTCCCCCTCTCCCCCTCTTTCTAGTCCAAGCCCCTGTGCTGGTTCAATAATTTCAGTCCGTTATGATTCGGGCTGTAATGTTATTCCTTTTACCGATGTAAAAGTAGTAACATGTCGCACAGGGTCGCCAACGACAGTGACAAATATCTGCAATCATGCAAAAACACCCACCCTCCCCTTCTTTCTAGTCCAAGCCCCTGTGCTGGTTCAATAATTTCAGTCCGTTATGATTCGGGCTACCACAGCCGCCATCTTAAACCCACCACCCACCACCACCAGCCGCCATCTTAAACCCACCACCCACCACCACCAGCCGCCGCCATCTTAAACCCACCGCCCACCACCACAATCCGCCATCTTAAACCCACCACCCACCACCACCAGCCGCCATCTTAAACCCACCACCCACCACCACAATCCGCCGCCATCTTAAACCCACCACCCACCACCACAAGCCGCCATCTTAAACCCACCACCCACCACCACCAGCCGCCATCTTAAACCCACCACCCACCACCACACATGACCCCATGTGACACAATACTCGCTTCTGATTGGCTGTCGCATCTAGGGACTACTTTTTCTCCGCGGAGGCAGAACGCATCACCTCCAGGACCACATCACCGTGGAGGAATACATCCAGTCAAATTTTACTCGCTTCTGATTGGACGAGAGCCACCCCGTGACCGTCCCCAATATGCAAATTTCTGAGGTCAAATTTTACTCGCTTCTGATTGGCTGTCACCTCCTCATTTCCTCCTCAATTATGCAAATTTCTGAGGTCAATCGACCTCCAAATACGCTTACACTACTACTTGTGTGAAACATATTAAACACATACCATAATTAAACGCAACATTAAAAGAGCGGTGAGAAGCGAAGCCGGCATACTGACAAAAAGGCATATTACCCCACCAACAAATATACTGACTGCATATTTCTAAAAACATCTCAAGAACCAAATGTGACCCCTGTGATGATTTTTATCTCAACCCCGCTGTTATTGTGATGGTTCATGTGGATATATTAGATGACATGACCACACGGCCATTAAATCTGACTTGGGCGGTATTAGATACAAATATTTCAGAGCGACGATATATAGCTCTGTAACACTGACTATGCTATAAAGAATATACACGAGAGTTCAATCGAAGCATAATCACCCCTACCCCCATTCCTTGTTTGTTTTTGTGTTACTCAGACAGCATTGGGAGAAGGCATTATGCGACCTTACTCATTACCGTAAACGTCAACACCCCGTTCCAAGTAAGCCATGCGTTCGTGGTCTTGAATACACACATCAAGCAAAAGCCTACAGGGTAACAATACACCGTTGGAAACTTACAACAAAAGGTCCAGAAAAAAATACTTCCAGGGTGATAACGACATTGTGACACCAATATTGAAGATAATCGGAATCGGATTGCCTCATCTGAATGATCCGTACACAGACTCAATATGTGTTAAATTTCACTGCGTTAGGATCTTGGAGAAATAAAATATTAGAACGTAATCGCCCCTACCCCTATTTCGTCTTTATATTTCTCATGCTCTGGTGCCGTTAAATATGGTTATGCTGCATCGATGAAGTGCATTTTAGATGGTTACACCAGGTCTCGAATTAACGAAGAGGATTATCTTTCGCAAATACAAATCAGGCAGATTGCAAAAAGAGTTTTTGCAACTGCAAAACAAAAAATCGCGTCTCATCTCTAAAAAAAATCGAGGAAAAATGTATGTGAATCATCCCTCCGTGAAATTTTGAAGACGTTAGATTTATTTTATTTTATGGCTGGTCTCCGTATAAATGCAGACAAGTCAAAAGCTTTTTGGATAGGCAGTCTTGCATATTCCAAATATAATTTATGCGAGGGGACCAGGTTGGAGTGGAACCCATCAGAGTTGACTATATTAGGAATTCAATTTAAATTAGATCTGAGTAATATATACGATATTAATTACCTACTTAAAATAAAACAAATAGATCAACTACTGAACATCTGGAGCAATCTGAATTTTTGAAAAAGTTACTGTAATTAAATCTCTTGCCTTACCAAAGCTTACACATGTTTATTTGTCCCTTCCGTAACCACCACTAACTTATCTAGATAAAATAAATAAATTATTTTACAATTTTCTCTGGAATGGTAAACCAGAGAAAGTTAAACGTCAAGTAATTATTCGGGACTTCGAAGAAGGGGGAATTAGATTGGTAGAAGTTAATTCATTTATTGAAGAGCGTTAAAATCAACATGGATTAGAGGGATTCTTAATACTAACAACAAATGGCAAAATTCAAAGTAAATATTTTAGTATCGTTAAAATAATAAACTGTGGTGGAAATTTTAAAAAGGAGATAGACAATCTGTAATATCCTTTATGGAACGAAGTTCTTTCTGCATGGCAAATTTTCAACAGGAAAATTAAATTTACTGATGATAATCTCTTGAGTGAACCTGTTTGGTTAAATTCACACTGTATGAATTCAAACCTTTTTATCTAACAGTGGGCATGCAAAGGTTTGAATCACTTCAAAGATCTCCTAAACCAACAAGGAGAGCTTTGTAACTTTGACGAAGCAAAATTTTAGTACAATTTAAAAGGCACATTCGATGAGCATGTTTCACACCTGACGATCACCGCTCGACGGGTTGTCCGAGGAAACTGTCAGTGCGTTATGAGTAGACGTCCCAGCCCTTTTGTATCTAAATAGCCGCCTCAATACAGAATCAGAATCAGTTTTATCACGTAAGCATATTATGCTTCTTGTGACAACATATTTGCGCATGGTTACATAAGTAGAAGTAGAAGAGGACCAGATACAATAACACAATGCCATTAGGATCTAACTGTTATTTGCCTTATGGACATACATGTAGCTTCCGACACATACTTTCCTAAATTTCTAATTGTTGCTTTTTGGGTACATGTTAACAATAAAATACATTTGTAAACACTGGGCTTTTTGCCAGTAGTATGGCTTTAAATACCTTCGCCTAATATCTGTAAATAACGAACACGCTGATCACATCGATTTAATTCATTCATTCACTGGTCACAAAAAGTGCTAAACGATTGCTGAAAGTGCAAGTCGGACAATGCCTAAATCCAAATCCCGACAGCTCCACGGTCTTCCGGCGGAAAATGATTTATCACTCCATATACGTTTTCGTCCCATTATGGAATTGCTGTGTACTGGTTGTAGATGAAGTTTTAGCTCTTTTTGTTTTACTTTATTCATAATCATTACACGTAAAATATACTGTATATATATTTTTGTGTGGCTAACTGGGTTAGGTGTAGCATGGAGCCTACTAAGACTTAGTAGGCTCCATGGGCGTAGGGACAAAACGTACATGTCGTAAGACCGAAGATGAAATAAACGATGGCGGTCTGTCGACGTTTCTGTGAATATATGTTTTAGATAATTAGCTTAGGAAAACGGAAAGGTAGATAATAGTTCATCCGTCGGCCCCCGCTTCGTGGCAAGTCGTAGAGTTGATGCAAGCAGGCGATTTCCTGGTTAGTCTATAGCCAGTTACCTTCACAATACACAATCGACAGATTAATCGGTTGTCAGCGGGGGCGCAATACTCCGTTTAATTTTCACGCCTCTAAAAGTAATCAAGAAAATCTCAGAAAAAATAAATTAAAACCTAAAATTACACTATTTAGAATTGGAATATAAAAAAAAAGTTTTCAACGGAAGGAAGATCTAATTTGGATAATAAAAAACAATGGCCGTTTTCTTCAGCCAGGAGTGCTCTGTATCCTTAATATTAAGTTTAATCGCGTATTAGGGGTATTTAACGTAATCGTGCTTAACAACAAATTAATCGGAGTATTAAATTTAAACCTTAGATTAGGCAGGTTTATACTTAGATTAGCGCTTCGAACAACCGGCTCCTGTTGCGTGTTTTTCCAGGTTTAAAGATCTTTAACTGGTCAGACAAAAGGCCCCAGAATCACTTATATGCGAAATCTATCCGGTCAGTGAAATGAACTGAATTTTTAAATTAGACAGAAACGGAGGGCCATATTCCCTGTAATGCGCGCAGAGAAAAGGCGCGGAAGACACGCCAAGATTGGTATCGACAAACTCTATATTGAAGGAGAGGAATATACAGGACCGGTGTCTTCAGTTGGTGCGAGTTATCAACCCATGCCTCACATGTCACAACAAATGGGTCGCTCTAATTTCAGATCATCAGATGTGACAGGTAATACTCGAAACATGTTACATAACGCAGCAGGGAGTTATCAAGCTAGAGACATTCATGTGAATGTTCAGGCTACCCGCCAACCTTGGCAGCAGCAAAATTCTAATGTTATGCAAATGAGTTGGGTTAACAGCGCTACTCGAGAAAAGTTCCAACATGATCTGTCGAACGAGCAAAATGTAAATTCCAATCTACCAAAAACGCCACCACAAGTCCCTGACAATGCAAATGGGTGTGAACGCCGATACGACACATTACTCGGATACAATCCAACCAACCAGCACTATTAGATGCCCGTGATGAAACTGTTACCCAGTCCGCCCCCCCGGCCTGTCAATGACCCTTTGATACAGCTGTCTACAGATATGCAAATATGCAACGTCCATTACAGATATACAAATAAACCACGTCCATGGAAATTCGTTCCCGCTACATGGTGCTGACGAGACTTCAACGCTGACGAGACTTCAACAAATATGGGAACCAACGAATGGTGTGACGTCAACTGCAGAGCCCAGTCAGTCAGCCAATCCCTTAAACGGAGATGAGTACTATTAGCATTACGTAGGTGTTTTCGCGAATAAAGCACCGCTAGAGGCCTTCCCTTGTGTGAATGGGCCAACTAAGTCAAATATTGACCCAGTTTGTTATCCAACTGTTTGTGAACTGGAAAACGATCAACTGTTGTCAACAATAGGTGAAACCGACAGCGACAACTCTAATGAGAATAAAAACAGACTAAATATATGTCTCACGGGTTCAATTCAATTCGCTTTATTACACCCAGACCACTTCCAGTGGTGTATGGGGAAAAACAATACATTCAAATTCTATTGGCAGAAACTGCGCCGTCATGTACATATACATTGTAAGACTACAGAAAGATTTACTCGGGAGCACAATAACAACCTAGTGTTGTATAACCGAGTTAGTCAAATAATTCAAAATGTATTAAGTTATTGCAAGACTATTCTGGTCGGAAAATACACATACTAAAGACATATTAAAACATGTATTCGATAAACGTTCTGTACTGAGATAAATTATTACTATACAATATCTGAAATGTATATTGATTATTAAATTGGTTTACAATTTGTTGCCTACAGTAACACCTTTCGGTCAAGGGGAGTTAATAAACAACTGGTCACATGGATAACCTCCCTTCATACACAGGCGGATTGGAGTAGGCCTATACATGTATATACTAAACTAATATTATAGATTTTCAGTTAATTTCTGCATTATAATCTGTATAAATTTAGCCAGCTTGATCAACTGAGGTGCATATATCGTTTTACATAAGCCAGATATTTTATAAAAACTAGGGTAATTGTAATAGTATTCTTTTATATAGACTTTCCTGAAGTTTTGAAAAGATGGACAGACAAGCAAATTATGAAACTCATCACCAATAGAATTTTGGTCACAGAATTCACATAATCTTTCTTCTGTCGGAATATCCTTCCACCGTTCAATTTCTATAGGAAATTTATGATTTGCAGTTCTAAATTTAGTATAAGCTATTCTTAATTTTGGATTCAAAACTGTAAGATAATTTTCAAAATGAGTAGTTTCTTTAATTGCTGAATATAAAATGCCTTTTGATGAATTTGATGATTTTCCAAGCCAAAATTGATAGTACTGGTCTTGTAGTCTTTTCTCAAAATTCATTTTCATGGATTTCAGGTTATGTGGATTCTGATTTACCAAATGTTATACATACCAGTTTCTTCAAATATATTTCTAACAGATGTAATCCATTTATGCTGATATATATTGTTATCAACATCTGACAACATCAGCTTGTACAGGACATATGGTAACCTGGGTTTCTCACCACCAAGAATTACACGACCCCAAAAACCAATAATTCTTTTCTTCATTAAAATGTTCAATGGATATCGTCCAAGTTCACCATATATCATGTACAAGGGAGTACTACTTTTAATACAAAGCAATTTTCTCAGGAACTTCAAATGAAATTTCTCAATTAAATTTGTATTTGCTATACCCCATATTTCGCATCCATAGAGTAAAATTGGTACAATCATTTTATCAAACAATAAAATTTAAAGGTCAAGGGGGATACTATATTTTCTAATATTACAGTAGAGTAAGAACAGGGCTCGACTAGCATTATCGATTACCGATTTGATCGAGTACATAAGACTTCTAGTTTTAGAAAATATAAACTCTAGATATTTACACTGGTCAACTATTTCAATTCTGTCGTCACCTATGTAAAAACTGAATTTCCCAGTAAGTCTTGCTCCAAATATAACTGTTTTGGTTTTTGATATATTTATCCTTAATTTCCACTTATCACAGTATATTTTGAAAATATTCAGATTGTGCTGAAGATCTCTCTCGTTACTTCCTACAACAACAGTATCATCTGCATACAGCAAAACGAGTATTTTAATGTATGAGAATAAGTTATCACTGAATTCACGGGTTTCAGTACCTGAGCAGTTTTGGTCAAAAAGAAAATCTTCTAAATCATTTATAAACAAGGAGAAAAGTACAGGAGATAAATTCTCGCCTTGTCGAAGTCCAATATTACAGGGAAAATAATCTGATCTCTGGCCATCATATAGTATACATGACTTAATACTGGAATACATGCTGAATATGACATTAAAAATCTTACCTTTAATATTATATTGTAATAATTTTTGCCAAAGTCCTCGTCGCCAGACTGTATCAAAAGCTTTGCCGAAATCAATAAATGTACAAAATAATTTCTTTTTCTTGCTTTTATAAGTTCTCCAAGCGAGTACAAGACAAATATATTATCTGAAGTCGAATAGCCCTTTCTGAATCCTGCTTGATTTTCTTTCAATATGCTAGTTGAATCAATAAAATCATTTAATCTACTATTCAAAATCGAGGTGAACAACTTTCCTGAACAGCTCAATAATGTAATAGGCCTATAATTATTTGGATCATTTTTATCCCCTTTACCTTTAAATATAATAGCCCTTTCCTTAAAATATGTGCATTAAATGTTTGTGGCCTAAGGTCGAAATTGATCGTACCCGATTTTGAAAAATTCGTATCAGATTATCATATATTGTTTCTCAGCGACGCTAAAATTAATAGATTTGACGTAATTAAGGTGGATGGTTTTAAACCACTTACTAAACTCCGTGATGACAATGATCCAACCTCAAGTGAAATCAGGTCCGGAACAATTGTGATCTTGATTAGAGAATGTTACTTTAAATACTTCCGTGAATTACATTCCGAAACAAACTATATTAAATGGATCGAGAGAAGTGCAAAATTATTTGGTGCTGATATCCTGTTTGGCGCAGTTCATGTGCCTACGAAGGCACAAGATATGTGGACAACGAATGCTTTAATGACATACAGAATGACATTTTCGAAGCTTCGTCTAACTATAAACATATTTGTCTAGCTGGTGATTGGAATGCTAGGACAAAAAATTGAAAGAATATGCAGAATGTGATGATTTTATATGTGATCAATCAGATTTGAATTTGGATGATGAAATCGATTTGTGGCCCAAAATCGACTTGTGGCCCAAATTACATTAAGGATATAGGCATTGATCTGCAGCGTGATTCATTGGATAAGGGAAGGTCCAATATAGGGGGGGATACAAATTTATTGAACTGTGCAAAGAAACTAATATGTATATTGGAAATGGTCGAGTTGGTGTGGATCAGGGAATAGGCAATACTACTGGCGTCAGCCTGATAGATTATGCTTTTGTATCACCAATTGTATTCTCACTCATTACCGATTTTCAAGTACTAGAATTTAATCCGCTGTTTTCTGGCGAGCATAATTCAATCGTTATTAATTTTGAAATTTTAGGTAGGATTGGCGGAACGGTTAAGCAAAGTGCCGAATTTGTTCTGAGAAAGTGAAAAGATGATAAGGCTGATGAATTTAGAGAACAACTAGATCGAGATCAAATATATGAGGTGGAGCTGGAACTCGACACATTGCATTGTACTGATGAAATAGTAATTGATGGTGCAATTACCATGGCATCTGAATTAGAAAATCTTCAAGAAACGCCTGTAACTAAGGATAGAATAGATAATGTTATGACGAAAATAAATGGTATATATATCGAGACATCAGAGGGAGTATTTGGTTATAGAAAATTAGTGACACGGGGAGTACGTAAACTGAATAAACCTTGATTCGGGGAAGAGTGTAGAGAGAGAAGATGGCAGTTTACTTTGGCTTGAAGAGCAAATAGGAAATACAAGACAGAAAAGACAAGAATTTCATTGAGAAATGCTAGTAGAGAGTACAAAACATGTTTGAATAAGCATTTCGCTTTGTATAAAACGAAATACGCTGAACAGATGAGAGCACTGAGTAAGAATGACTCGAGGGCTTATTGGAAAATGATTAACAAGTGTGACAAAACTACATGCCCTGAAGAAATTGATTTGAAAATATTTAATGACTACTTTAAGAAAATGAATGGAAATGGAATGACCTCCACTGAAAGTACTATTCAGTTAAATGAGGATTCAGAAAGCATTCCAAATGAGATTATTAATGTGCTTATAACTGCTGATGAAATTACGAATACAATCAAGGGACTTAAGAAAAATAAAGCTGCAGGGATAGATAACATTTGTAATGAATATTGTAACATACCTGGGCCGAGCGCTGTTACGTGATAATGTACCATGTAAAAATAATAATGGATCTTCAATAAACCAGTGTTAAATTGATTTACCGCATGTTCTTTAAGTGTTGTGTTTTTACTTCTTCGTGTACTATTTCAATATGGCAGGAATATTGCGGCAATAGGGTACTGGTTGTCTTGACAATGATAATCCAAACCCATCCACTATTTGTCCAACCACAATATATTGTAATCACAGAAGCAAACCAACAGTAGGTAATCCCAATTCCAGTAGAATCCAGATTAGCGAAGCAGTAACGAACACAAGTAATTAATCCCAACACGTAAGTTTATTCTCCATAGAATAATATGGTCGTATCGCACATGAGGTGAGCCAAACATTCATACCCGCATAATAAAATGTGATATCTGCTTTCAATACTACTCCAACCAGGGTACTACTGTGCAGGGATAAGCAAACTTGAGATCCAGAACACAATAGTGTGCCTACCTTCAATAAGTTTTCCCAATAAAAAGATATAATTATCTATATCAATGCCTGTAATATTTGGCTCCCAATGTTATAGCATAGATGTGCAGTCTCTGTAGGCCGAGAGGTGATCTCCATTGCTTTTTTTGATTGAAATTGTAGTTTAAGGGCCGCTTCCCATACGGATTTCGCGGCCCATCAACTCAATGTTTTATTTAAATTTCACGGTACATTTCTTTGTTAATTTGCAGCACTAGATATTAAAATAAATAATTAAATAATGAATAACAATAACAATGAGGAAATATAAATACTAGTAGAGAAGAGTCGCTATGTACAAGTCGTTAAGTCTGTTATTGGTTTTTATACTGGAAAATATTTGTTATAATCGCGTGGATGATTCCTTTGTCTCGGTACCCCATAGTACGCACAAAGCCGTCCAGAAAAAACTGGGAGAACCAGGGCGTTTTCAGGATTCTTCGAGACGACTTCCCTAACGACGCCCTTGGGAACAGGGTGGGTCCTTCCAGAAATCTGTGCC
This sequence comes from Hanleya hanleyi, assembly GCA_036873755.1. Taxonomy (NCBI): domain Eukaryota; kingdom Metazoa; phylum Mollusca; class Polyplacophora; order Lepidopleurida; family Hanleyidae; genus Hanleya; species Hanleya hanleyi. The sequence continues at coordinate 27,115 of JAVTVY010004563.1, forward strand.
TGTAACAATTGCTTGGAATGTGTAGTGGGGTACAGAACGGCAGGTCTACGTCCTATATTACGTGAAAGTCAAAGGATCATATTCTGTGTTGAGGTGTCAGTTCGGTAACATCTAAGAGGTAGCGTGCCCGGTGTGGTCTAGGGTCGAGTATTCTGATTCTGGGTGTTCATGCTATGCGGCGTTGTCACTCTAGGCGCTGTAGGTATTCTTGTAATCGTCATCCGTCTTCTGTTTCAGGTCTTGTCCATCTCGTCTGTGGTCTTCGGTGTGCCTGTATCATATGAAATAGACGGCTTGTAGTCATTCTTGTTTTCTATTGTTTTTCGATGCAATAATTTGATATATCTTCCTCCCAACAACAGGCACGCCCCGAATGTCAGTCACATAATATGAATAGCAATATATAATTAAGACGGCAAATAGATAAACAAATGAATAAATAACTAAACATTTCGATAGATTCAGTACTAGGTGAATACACAAATAAACAGCACTGTATTATTTCTGTATGCATTATCGTTTGATGGCCATAAGGAATTTGTAGGACAATGAGATAGACGGCCCTCAATATCAAGGTAACTCCGCCATCACCATTTCCTATATTTTATACCGAATACCGCTCGCTATATGCGATTTGGCCGTGCTAATGTTGTCATGAATTCAATTAGATTTGGCCATCGTTTGTTTTGTAGGACAGTGGAACAGACGGCCCTCAATATCAAGGTAACTCCGTTGTTGCCCATGCCTATTTTATTTCTAAATGTGTCTGTGACATTTTGGCCGGATGTTATGTATAGATAGTTTATTATGGCCATAATGTTTTGTATGGCTATGGTGCATACGGCCCTCAATATCAAGGTATCTCGGATGCAACCATACCATTGCTTGTCCCTGCTCAGTATTTATAGACTTCGCCCAAGGTGTCACGTGATACTATCTAGCCAATGAAAACACATACGCTTCGAGAAGCTGGAATTCGGCACTATTTTCATGCTTGAAAATCTCAGATATTTAATAAACTAGACATTCTCCAGGTGTGCTCGACTTGTGCTCTCTAATATTTTATAGATTTACGACCATTGTAACAGAGAAATATATAATAATCACTGAAAATAGTGAAGAGCACAACAACTTGACCAGGTACAGAAATGACCTATCTGAACAACATGGCGAACTTGTGACACGCTTGTGTTCAACTTTCAACGATAAAATACACATATTAATCACAGAACAAGGTTGTGCTCTAAGTGTGCTCCGGAATTATTTTGATCATAAGTTTGGGTTATATATACAGAATGGGCCAAACATGTGAATTAATAAAACCAGTATTAAACCTCATACGATCCTGATGATGGCATAAATTATAGCCGAAATATAGTATCATATCACGTACCACCATGACTTCAGTCTTCGGAGTTACATTTATCTTAGTTTATGTGAATTAATGATAGAGCACAATACCAAACTCAGTTCATCGGCAAAATCCCTATGCCCCAGTATGGCGAAATCGGCCAGTTGTACTTGACGCAACTTCTGTTAGCAATATTTATATTCTATATATTATATGAGTTTACTCCCAAACATAATTTTCCCGATAACTAGAATATATACAGAAATGAATCGTGAAAGGACAATACTTACGGTGAAGTATTGGCGAAGTTATGTAATTAAATTCAGAGGCAGGCAGGCAATGTTTCTAACCGACGCAATCGGCGCAGCAACACAAAACATCCGCCATATAGTCCGTACTCTAATTTATAATTTCTAGCTTCACCGCTTCTGTTAGGGTGAAAAGTAGCATCAGTTCGACTCAAAACAGTTTAACGTCATAAACATGAGAAAGTCAAAATAACTCTTCCAGTTTTCATCACAACCAAAACACTTTTTACAACCTATAGTAATGGTGGCTTCGGGAGACGTGAGGCGGGAGCACAAAACATTGGCAACTTTGCCAGATAATTTCGCTAGATCTAGATCATGGAATATTTGTTACTAGAGTCATTATGGACAAGGTAAGTTCCTTCTTGATATAAAAATGTCACAGTTCATGTCCAAGATGTATGGAAATGTGGATGACCACTCTATCGATAAAAAAGGAGGGGGGGGGGATAAGTCCGACATGTAAACAGATGAGTTGGCTACAATAGCCCACGGATATTACACCTTCCCCACCTCAGTCCGAGAGTGTTCCTGCATTCTCAGCATAGGGGAAACACAACAGGTAAATCCATTGTATGAAAACAGCAAGTAAGTAATCCATCACATGGTAAATCCAATTTTTAGGAACAGCAGGTAAGTAATCCATCACATGGTCAATCCAATTTTCAGAAACAGCAGGTAAGTATAGCACAGAAATATGGTAGATTCCCTAAGAATCTAACCGCAGCGCAATTTTGTTGATGTCCAAAAGTTCACACAGCGGATCAGTTGATGCATCACGAAGTCCAGCAGCATGCTCCATCATGGAAAGGAACCTTCCATCCAATACACTTGGCTTTTCCACTCCTCGGGCAAGGAGGACAACAGCCTTATAGATGTATAGTCTGGCCTTTCTCAATACCGTGGCATCCTCTTCCAGTACTGGTTTCTCCGTGAACATCCCCGGAAGTGCAAACATATTGTATTTATCCTGCAGTTCATGGGGCTCCAGAGGCTGACCTTTAGGGTCACCAGATTTCAATGCCTCCGCCAGGTACATCCATACATGTTTCCGCCGTGCCATTGACGTTGACCTCCAGCCTTTGGGTGGCCATTTGATTCCCTGAGCTCCAAGAACTACCGTAACGGCTTCATCAGCATCCCACTCCCTTCGGGCTGGTGGAAACAAGGGCATACATCCAGTTGTCAGCAAAGAACGGGCACGCCTCTTCATACTATTACTGCGGTGATTTTGCGTGGCAGTTGTTGAAGAGGATGGGTCTGTTATCTTCGGAGTTTTGAAGGAGATGCCAGGCGTTGAGATGGTTGATGGGGATGCAGCTTCAAGGATGGAGATCTGTGGTCTGTCAGGATGTTGGAGTGTCGGTGGTTGGATAGGTGGAGAAATAAAGGACTGGTTAACAGAACTGTTCTCCGTCTGAACCATTGAGGTAAGTGATAGAACAGATGGATAGCAGGCTGTGGCCGCTTCAACTAGTGGGAGAGTCGATGCTGTGGAATACAGGGTAGACAGTGGCGCTGGTGTGATAGGTAGCCATTGGAGAGCAGGGATCGATGGGGGGGGGTCGGCAGCATGGCAGATGAAGCTGTTTGAGTGGGAGGTATTGCAGGAGGAAATATGGCTGGTGGAATAATGGGATGGCTGACGGGTGTGGTAGCTGGTATAGTCTGGTTGTTGATTATGGGAGGTGGTAGATCTGGAGTAGTGATGGACGATGCAGCAGATGAGATGACATGTCTTATGTCTGCAGGAGTGGAAGGAGGAGCTTGAACATCAGGGGAAGGACTTGCCGAGGTGTTATCCGGCTCTGCAACTGGACAGATCTGGTCGAACTCGAAGGGGTCATGTATCTGTACCTCATCTGTGGTGAGATGTGGGGGGGTTACTTCCTCGGTCAAAGGATGGTATGACTGTACTTGATTGGATGACATTTGAGATGAGGAGGCGACCCCGACTCATCGATGTATAGCCTCAATATGTTTGGTTGCGATCCCCAGACATGAACTAATAGCAGTACGCAAAGTTTCCTGGCCAGTCACGTCACATCCTCTCCCCTTGAGTCCACCAGCACTGGTATTGTCCCTTATCTTTGCCATCTGCCTTGTAACAGACTCTCGTGATCGCGAATCACTGTAAATGGCAAAGCTCAATTCTGCCCGGTACCAAACTGTATGATCCTCCTTGCCCTGTAGCTCAACAGTAATTTCAGTAGGGGTCATTGTTATATAATGGAGCTGAAGGGGGTTGCTCACCATCTCTGGATCACAGGGGTCGTATTGCCCTCTCTTGCGCTTGCCTGGTGATGGGACAGGATCAACACGGGGATATCTCTCCCTCAGAAAGAGAGGTCCAGGGTCCTGGAGGATTTGGGCACCCTGTCCAGCCACTTCCGAATCGCATTCCTGGCAACCACAGAACTGGAATCTCCCTAGGTTGGTGCTATGACCTTGAGGTAATCTTTCGGGTCGACAGTCAGCCAAAACCCATTCAGCTCCGTCCAAAATGCCTTGGGTAGATTTTCCTTCTCATGCTCCTTCTCAACATGACTCCTGAGATTTACCTGTCGCCGGAATAATCGCTCCGACTTGACACAGAATGGGCACAAGACCTTTAATTTTTGATGGATGGAACACATGAGGTGGTTCTTCAGTTCCCGCTTGTTAGCCAGGACCTCCGGGCAAAGGTAACAGCTTATCATCTGTGAAGAGAAGAGAAGACATCTGTTAGCTATTTTGGCCTGAACCCACATCATGTTAGATATCTAAGGTAAGTATGTTTTGCAGTTCATCAACTTTTAGGACCCACAACCTGCGCAGTTCAGTCATATGCATGGTATGCTAAGAGACCATATGAAGTTTCCCGAAACCCCAGAATGACCAGTTACACCTTGGCTCACCCCATATGGGCCATTACACCTTGGCTCACCCCATATGGGCCACTATTATGTTGCAGTACCTTACCCACAGGCTAGGCTAAAAGGGTGATCAGTTCCTTCCTAGTCCTGTGATGCTCCATGGAGGCTTCTCACTGGCCCCACGCCAGCTACCTAAGGTATGTCAACCCGAATCCGGTGTCCATAGTCCAGTTGGCCACAAAGCCTTTATTTCAAAATTGAAATTGTTATACAGTCAAATAGCATATCTTAAATTGGCTAATATTTTACTGCTTCCGGTTTCTACCTCTTCGACCCATTTCTTTGGTAAGCCAAGTGGGTGTGTTTTTGCCCCTATACAGCATAAGTCTGTCCACATGGTAGACTTTGGCTGGTAGATTTATTAACCTCTTCACAAGGTAGTTCATATCATCCAGACGCTTTGTTACTACATATGGCCCCTTCCACTTGGAAGTCAACTTGTGGCAGACTCCAACTTTACGTATGGGAGTGTACAGCCAAACTGCCTGCCCTGGCTTCAACAGACGTTTCATCGCCTTCAGGTCATAATGTCTTTTATGATACTCAGCTTTCTGCTTCAGCACCATTCGAGCCAATGTTTATGCCAACTGCAATGTGTCCTGTAACTGCAGAATGTACGCATCAGCACTAAGAGAACCGTCATATCCAGCGGCATGCTTGTGTAAGCCTGCAATGGCAGAACCACCTCTCTGCCCAAAGTCGTCATGTTGGGCGAAGCATTCGTGCTGTCATGGATGGAGGCCCTGTATGCCATCATCACTTGTGGCAGATACTTGTCCCATTCACGTTGTTGCCTCTCACAATATATCGTTAACATGGTGGCCAGTGTTCTGTTGAACCTCTCTGCCCCGCCATTGGATTGCGGCCTCATACCAGAGGTTCGTGTCTTGTCAATTTGTAAGAGTTCACAGACTGATGCCAGTAGCTTAGATTCAAAGCTTGTGCCTTGGTCGGTATGGATCTGCAATGGCGTCCCAAACCTGCAGATGAACTCTGTGAGGAGTGCATTTGCAACAGTCAGTGCTTCTTGGTCTGAAAGTGGTACAGCCTCGGTCCATTTGGTAAAGCAGTCAGTTATGACAAGCAGAAACTTGTTGCCTTTGTTAGTCAAAGGCAGTGGTCCGAGGATGTCCATCTGTAGTCTCTCCATAGGCTCTCCCATCAAGTATTGTCCAAGTGGGGCCCGTGTCCGTGATATAGGCATCTTCCTTGCAACACATTTGTCACATTGCAGAGAGTACTTCTGGACATCTCTCTTCATCCCACGCCAGTAGAAAGCCTGTGTGATTTTAGACAGAGTCTTCTGGGACCCAAGATGCCCTGCTGAAGGTATGTCATGATACAGCCTGATGACCTCCTGTTGACATACACTGGGGACAACCAGCTGATAGGTTGTGGTGTTTTGTTGGGTTACAAATTTTCTGTACATCATTCCACCGTGCAGTTCTAAACGATCCCATGAACGCCATATCGTCTTCAGAATTGAGGAAAGGTGTGATATGGTGGACCATTCTGGTCTACCTTCACCCTTTCTCAGTGCAGCCATGATTGGTCCCACATTTTGATCATCCATTTGATGCCTTCTAATTCTAGGAGGGTCCCATGATTCTAGGAGCAGTTGGTGTTCTTTTAGTCCTTGCATGGTGGCCTGCTTCCTAGTGGTGACCCGTACAAATTCCAGTTCATTCCGTGTGCTGCAAGGTTCATCACATGCATCCTTGGCCTCGGCGCTGGCTCGCTCCATCCTGGCACATGTGTTACAGGGTCGTCTTGACAATGCATCAGCATTGGCATGGCTCCTACCAGCACGATGTTTCACCTCTAAATTTTAATTTCCCATCTCTTGGAGCCATCGTGCCACCTGGCCAGTTGGGTTGTGCAAACTGCGCATCCAGCTCACGGCTGCATTATCAGTTCTTAGAAGAACTTTCTGGCCATAGAGATAGTGGTGAAAATGCTTCAGAGCTGTGATAACTGCAAGGAGTTCCTTCCTTGTAACGCAGTATGACTGCTCATGTTTGTTCATGGATTTACTCATGTAGGCCACAACCTTCTCCAGACCCTCATGTTCTTGGGAAAGGACAGCTCCGACTGAGAAGTCACTGGCATCAGTGTCCAGAATAAATAGTCTCCCGGGCACTGGATAGCACAGCACAGGGGATGTAGTGAGAGCCTGCTTAAGGGTTTCAAATCCTGTCTGACACTGATCTGTCTACACAAATTTTGCTCCTTTTTCAGTGAGCCTACATATTGCAGCAAATCCTTGTATGAAGCGTCGATAATAGGAGCACAGTCCTATGAAACTCCGCACCTGCTTCACATTCTGTGGTTGTGGTCAATCTTGGATACTCAAGATCTTCTGGGAATCAGTTTGGATGCCCTCGTTAGACACTACATGCCCTAAGAATGTCACAGTCTTCTGGAGGAAAATGCACTTTGATGGTTTGAGTTTTAGCCCAGATTCTTCCAGCCTCTGGAAGACATGTCCCAACCTACGGAGTGTTTCCTCTACAGATTCCCCTGGGACTATGATATCATCAACATAGACCAAGCATTCTTCCCACAGAAGACCTCTCAGCTCATGTTCTATCAAACGCTCGAAATTCGGTGGTGAATTTGCAAGCCCAAATGGCATAACAGAGAACTGATATAAGCCCTGGGTGGTGGTGAAGGCTGTTTTCTCCTGGTCCTCTGGAGCTACAGCAATTTGCCAGAACCCAGAATTTAAATCCATGCAACTGAACCACTGAGCTCCAGACAGCGAATCCAAGCACTCATCTATGCGGGGTAAAGGATAGATGCTTGTAACCCATTATGGGTGTTTTAAGGACACCGCCTGGCGTAGTGATTGGCTGAATCACAGATATAACAGTGTCCAGCTTCCCGCCTATTTTGCCCCTGTCTTGATCCTTTCCAGATTTGTCTCCCTTTAGTCTCGAGACTCTCGAGTCGTTCTAGAATCTGTTGGAGAGTAGATTCCATGCTGACCTTTGAACGGTCAGGTTGACGATCCTCCCTGGGCACTTGATTCATTGGAGGGTTGGATTCTAGTGCTCTGATGGCAACTTTCTTCCTATCCTTACCCACAAGAATTGCCTCAAATCTCTCAACCACTTCAGCAGCTTCTATTACAGTCTTGCATTCTTTATCAATGCATCGACATTTCATCTCGAACGAGATGGATTTATATAACTGGTTGAGAGCCAATGCCTCTTGTGCACGAGCATCAAGGGAGGGGTAAGCTTTTTGTGCCATCTGCCTCAAATCGTCACCGTATGCTGCTATAGATTCGCTTGCCTGGCGGTATCTACTTTCAAGCTTAGACAGCCACCGAGTTTGTTGCCTAGAACTTCCAAACCGCTGTTCAAGTTTCTTTGTCAGTGTTCGGAAACTTCGTCTCTCCAGGGCAGTGAGTCCCATATAAAAGGTTCTTGCCATACCCCTAAGGCTAGCTGCAAGAGCCAGTGCGTTCTCCTTATCTGTCCAGGCACCCAATGCAGCACAATCAAGAAAGTGCGAGTAATACTCCTCCCAGTCCCCTCTTCCATCGTATGCCTCAGATTTTAATTTCAAACCCATGCGAGATCCACTTGACCTCACAGTCGGTGGTCCTCCGTAGGCAATTTCATCTTCGCTTCCAGTATCCTCAGTCTCCTCATAGTTGTTATCTCCTTCCATATTTGCCACTGACAAATCCCCTTGGCCATGTTCTCCACCCAAGCTACGTCTGTCTTCGATTATTACCTCTGGGTCTGGACTTTCAGTCATTCTAATTCGACTTTGAGCTGCCTAAATATTTCTGAACTTCTGATGCACTTTCCAGGCTTGATTCGTATCACTGGATGCTAGTTAGCAGTTTAGCATCCCACTAATCTGACACCAGTTGTAACATACCTGGACGTGATAATGTAACATGTAAGAATAATAATGGATCTTCAATAAATCAGTGTTAAACTGATTTATCACATGTTCTTTAATTGTTGTGTTTTTATTTCTTTCTGTACTATTCCAATATGACAGGAATATTGCGGCAATAGGGTACTAGTTGTCTTGACAATGATAATCCAAACCCATCTACTATTTCTCCAACCACAATATATTGTAATCACAGAAGCAAACCAACAGTAGGTAATCCCAATTCCAGTAGGATCCAGATTAGCGAAGCAGTAACGAACACAAGTAATTGATCCCAGCAGGTAAGTTTATTCTCCATAGAATAATATGGTCGTATCGCAGATGAGGTGAGCCAAACATTCATACCCGCATAATAATATATGATATCTGCTTTCAATACTACTCCAACCAGGGTACTACTGTGCAGGGATAAGCAAACTTGAGATCCAGAACACAATTAGTGTGCCTACCTTCAATAACTTTTCCCAATAAAAAGATATAATTATCTATATCAATGCCTGTAATATTTGGCTCCCAATGTTATAGCATAGATGTGCACTCTCTGTAGGCCGAGAGGTGATCTCCATTGCTTGTCCCTGCTCAGTATTTATAGACTTCGCCCAAGGTGTCACGTGATACTATATAGCCAATGAAAACACATACGCTTCGAGAAGCTGGAATTCGGCATTATTTTCATGCTTAAAAATTTCAGATATTTAATAAACTAGACATTCTCCAGTTGTGCTCGACTTGTGCTCTCTAATATTTTATAGATTTACGACCATTGTAACAGAGAAATATATAATAATCACTGAAAATAGTGAAGAGCACAACAACTTGACCAGGTACAGAAATGACCTATCTGAACAACATGGCGAACTTGTGACACGCTTGGGTTCAACTTTCAACGATAAAATACACATATTAGTCACACAACAAGGTTGTGCTCTAAGTGTGCTCCGGAATTATTTTGATCATAATTTTTGGTTATATATACAGAATGGGCCAAACATGTGAGTTAATGATAGAGCACAAATACCAAACTCAGTTCATCGGCAAAATCCCTATGCCCCAGTATAGCGAAATCGGCCAGTTGTACTTGACGCAACTTCTGTTAGAAATATTTATATTTGGGAGTTTACTTCCAAACATAATTTTCCCGATAACTAGAATATATACAGAAATGAATCGTGAAAGGACATTACTTACGGTGAAGTATTGGCGAAGTTATGTAATTAAATTCAGAGGCAGGCAGGCAATGTTTCTAACCGACGCAATCGGCGCAGCAACACAAAACATCCGCCATATAGTCCGTACTCTAATTTATAATTTCTAGCTTCACCGCTTCTGTTAGGGTGAAAAGTAGCATCAGTTCGTCTCAAAACCAGATAATATTTCAATAAGAACAGTTTAACGTCCCAACATGATGAGAAAGTCAAAATAACTCTTCCAGTTTTCATCACAACCAAACACTTTTTACAACCTATAGTAATGGTGGCTTCGGGAGACGTGAGGCGGGAGCACAAAACATTGGCAACATTGCCAGGTAATTTCGCTAGATCTAGATCATGGAATATTTGTTACTAGAGTCATTATGGACAAGGTAAGTTCCTTCTTGATATAAAAATGTCACAGTTCATGTCCAAGATGTATGGAAATGTGGATGACCACTCTATCGATAAAAAAAAGGGGGGGGGGGATAAGTCCGACATGTAAACAAATGAGTTGGCTACAATAGCCCACGGATATTACAATATATACAAAACACTGCAGAGATAATATTGCCTTTCTATTTGAAACTTTTTAACATTATTTTGGTTTTATCGCAGAAGCTTGGTTCATGTAGGTGTAATAAAACCGATATATAAAAATAAAGGTAACAAAAACTACCCAGATAACTATAGGGCGGTTCCCTATTAAGGTGTGTAGGGAATTACAAGCGTCTGGTCCGTCATTCATAATTCAGCCGTCGTCCATTAGAGAACATCCGCGTCCATAATCCAAAGATCTATTCCATATTCCATATAACAGTATTAGCACCAAATTCAAAAAGACAATCATAGTATACATAAACATAGGCTTGTTTCCTGCAAGAGAGAAGCTGTCAACAGTTTTCAATGATGCTGGCAAGACATCATGATATTCCACAAATATCAAATCCGTATCGCTGATCAGTATTCTTAATCCATAATATTCGTTGTAAAGTCGTCATCTAAAGAATGATGTATGTCAGTCACGCTTTGATTGTGACTGTTCATATGAGTACCATCAGAATCTTGAAGTACATGGGTTCATACGGCCCATAGCCCCGGGTTAAGCGGAATTAGACACAAGTTACGAAACGTAACGCCATAGATTTGCACGCTACGCTCGTATTTTGCTATCAGCATGCGATATGTATCGCCAAATTTGAGAAACTTTGAGTGGAGGCGCTAGTAGTATATAACTACCGGCACAGCGCGTATTTTGATGCGTGCGCAGCATATTTTGTGGCGGAAGTGTGGCGGGATTCCCCAGTGGGGGTTTCCCCATGACGATCACGTGATCAAGGCATGTCTAGACTTGTTCTGGGTTGTACAGTTCTGCCATACGGAGGATGGGTACTAGTATTTCGCTGACGTCCTAGTAATAAACATAATCTATAGGTGTTGTGGCGGCTGTGGTGGGGTGGTGGATGGTGGGTTTAAGATGGCGGCTGTGGTGGGGTGGTGGATGGCGGTGTACAAGATGGCGGCATTGGCAGCCATGTTGTAATACAAGATGGCGGTGTACAAGATGGCGGCATTGGCGGCCATGTTGTAATACAAGATGGCGGTGTACAAGATGGCGGCATTGGCGGCCATGTTGTAATACAAGATGGCGGTGTACAAGATGGCGGCATTGGCGGCCATGTTGTAATACAAGATGGCGATGTACAAGATGGCGGCATTGGCGGCCATGTTGTAATACAAGATGGCGGTGTACAAGATGGCGGCATTGGCGGCCATGTTGTAATACAAGATGGCGGTGTACAAGATGGCGGCATTGGCGGCCATGTTGTAATACAAGATGGCTGTGTACAACATGGCGGATTGTAGAAAAACGTATAAAAGCAGGCGATTTTTAGGGGTGAGGTGTATTCATTGCACTACCCTGCGGAGCACTCTTGAGTGACCTGACCTGACCAGCCTGCCTGCCTGCTTCACCTCTAGCCTGATTGACCTCACCAGCCTGCCAGCCTGCTTGCCTGCTTGTATGAGCTGTGGAGAACCTTTTAATTTTTTTCATTTTACCAGTGCAAATTCACCAGCCAGCCACCAGCCTATTACACCGTTTTTCATCAGTCTGAGCCTACAGTCATCCCAGGAAGTGAAGCTTCAAAAGTACCGTGTTCGCCTCATTGATGACATGCAGCTGACCAGTATCACTCAGTAACACCAATCAACACCGTACACGTATGTAATATAAATTATTTTTTAATAATATCTATGCTAGGAAATCCCCCCCCCCCTTCTTCGTTTTGCTATGTCACAAAAAGTGCTCGAATTACTTATTTCTAAATTATTTCATCACGAACCCAACTAAGGTTAGCAAGTATACATATTTTACGATATAGTCAATAACTGTGAGCACATAAGACGTTCTGGTTGATGAGATCTGAATTTTTGAAGTTTGGCAATTTTCTGACTTCGAGCTTCGAATGCCCGCCGCCATATTTGTTGGAAGCCGGTCGGGTGTTCGTTTGTCATGATGGAAAATCATTAATTAATCATATTTTGAGATATATTTCTCAACACAACCTTGTATTCATTGAAAATATAATTGTTCAGGCTTACATTGCTAACTGGTTTGCTGCCTTTGAGGTAATATTTGTTTCGGCAGTTGTTTCCGCCCATGCGATGAGAAAATATGCCTGAAAAAAAATGTCTAGTTTTGTGTCCGCTCCACAGACATTTTACACCAAATAGTTCAACCCATGGACACCAATATACATATATTGCGACCAGTCTATGATACAGTGCCACCCCAGTGTCGAGCATTTATCGTCCAGTTTGCACCAGCAAAAGAAAAATTACGAACGTTCATCGAACGCCATCGGTAGGGACCTTCATGTGGTCTTTCGCGGTATATGAATCACTTACATATGAATGAATGAATTAGTTTGATATAATTTTGTTGGGTATGAATGGTTTAAAAGAGTGGAAATATTCCGTACAGGTCTGTTTTATGTAACAAACGCTAAGAAAAATGGCTACCCAAGGTCAATTTCCCCGGCTTCCCCGGATAATCGCGCCAGCCAAACCACAGCCCCATCTATACGCTTTGATGCAAGGGAGACAACTCAGACTAGGCCAATTTCTCTTGTCGGCAAAGGTAATCTCCCTGATTCGCACATTTCTATCTTTTTTGCGTGTTTTGGGTGGTGGATTTTTTTTTTATGTATTTTACTATGGGCTGTGAGATTGTAGAATACGATGGGAAAAGCTATGAAATGTTTTTTTTAAGTACCGGCTAGGCTTGTAAATAGATGCATATACACCCATAGACACTCATATACTGGGATATTAGCCCGATGTATGTATAAATCCATACGGGGTGGACATGTTGGAGTCTAGGTGGAGCACTAGTGGCCCGATTGGGTAGAGTGAGGTCTTATTTTAAAGCTCTCGGGGAAAATAAATAAATAATAATAATAAAAAAAATTAAAAAATCGGCGAGTAGTAGACAAAGGGGAAATTGGGAAGTATTCACCATGCCCCAGAATACTTCAAGGTGATATGCATAGGCCTATGTAAGATGTAATCTACTTCACATTTTAGTAGTATAAAAAGCGCAAGTCCTATTGACCTTGCCCCTCCAAAGAAAATCGTGACCGATTCATTGTCAAAATCGGCTCTATTTTACAGGAGTATATACGATCAGGATGAGGCGACGTGACCGATCGAGATCTCCCTTGGCGCGTGAGAATGTGAGAAGCGAACACGACTTTCCTGAGGATCCAGCTGTGCCTCCCGCTGACGCCTTGCCCGAATACCACCCTGTGAGTGATATATATCGGCGCCATTGGAGCACCATCCGACGATGTTT
>JAVTVY010004564.1:0-39610 GCA_036873755.1 Hanleya hanleyi
GTAGTATTTCTCTGGTGCTTTTGTCTGCGAAAATCGAGCATACCTTACAACAGCAGGGTCAGTCCTTGTTCGTTTCTGGACAAACCCAAGTCCGTTTTCAAGCTCATGAACTGTACTTTGCTTCTTCTTAGTCTCAGTCACTTCAGACTTTGATAGCACTCTGTACTCTGAACAAAAGCTAGCCAAACACATGGTGTCAAATTCTTCTCCTTCTGGCCGGGACTTATATCTGTCTACAAAACTAGTCATCCAGATTTCCGCATTATCTACGTTGGTATCAATACATTTTTTTTAAGTGTACTAAGTGGCAAACTAAGTCGGACTGGATCAACAGTTGGAATAAACTGTACTTTTCTGGACCCCTCTTTAAGTTTCAAGTTACAGACTCTGTAAACGGCTTCCTGTGCGCTAACTTCTCGGTTATGTAGGTATATGCTACCTAGTTTTTTCATTTTTGTTTTGTCGTCTGTGTTCTCATTTGGAAATGCTTCTCTTCTTGCACATTCTAACAGCAATCCCATTTCCTTCTCTGCTTTTGAGATATAAGACACTATGTACACAATACAAGAATATGCATCGAATACATACTGTATATCCATGTTAGCATCCCACAACCGCAAGAGATCAGGGTTGTACTGGTTTATCCAGATATCTTGTGCCTCCCTTTGCAAAACGAGGTTTGATTTCTTGGAAAGTACAGCATGAGCTTGTTCAAATATTTCCTGAGAAATGCCCACATCCTGAAATAGATCATCTGTTGTTTTGTAATTCTGGTCTTGATTTGTCAGATGTTCTCGGACGTTCTTGAGAATTTCTTCTGCCGTTTGTTTCGTCATGTCATTTGAGTGTGTTGTACAAGATGGGTCTGTAAAATCTTCGTCGCCTTTCTCATCAGCATTTCCACAAGGACGACTGATGAATGTTCGTTCTGATGCAGGTCTGGGCATACCAAAACGACATTCAGTTCCCTTTTTTCTGCATGACTTCGAATGATTTTTACTGCGAGTTTGACCTTGACGGACAATCTCATACAGCTCAGCATCGTCTTCCACATTTGGCAGTTTACATGTGACGTATTTGTCAACAAATTCAGCTACAGTCTCGTCTTCGTCTACATCAACTTTTGGTGCATTGTCAACCCAAAACAAACAATGTGTATGTGGCGATCCACGTTGCTGAAACTCAACACGGTAGAAATAGTCTGCTATTTTTCCAATAGGCTCTGCAGGTGACATAATAACGTCGTTCAAGAATCTGTGGAATCTGTGATCAAACATTCTGGCAACAGTCACTGGATTGCTCCTGAGAATCTCACATTTCTCTGTCCAATCTAGCTCACTAGCCTTTCTGGTATCTCCTTCTTGTCGCATGATTGCTTCTAATACTTCACACCATCGCATATCTGCAGATGAAAAAGAACAAAACCATGTTGGGATTCCAAGCTGACGCAACATTGCAAACAAATCTGTTTGTGCAGCTTGCCAAAATGGTGGTGTTCCTCGTATAGCCTTCAGAAATTTGTAGCCCTCGTCAGATTTTAAAATGTCTTTTAAGGGCTCGTTCTCTGTCAACATTTGGGCATTTATTGTTTTCTCACTTGTGGTTCCTTTGCGCAGTGCAATTGAGACTCCACTCTTCACTTGATGTACTTCAGACTTAAGCTGAGAATAGAATATGAAATCTATATTCCTTGCGAACCTATTGTCGGCACCCATTAGACGACAGTGTATATATCTGGCTAAAGATATCTTATTCTCACGTTCATCGCTTAGAGTTGGAGCTCCTTCTGGATATAAAACTGGGAAAGATTTCGCCTCATTTCCATCATCCAGTAGCAACTGAACAGGTGTGTTTTTTTCAGCAGGTGCTAGACAGAGTATTTCATCAAAATGCTGGTCAAGAAACTCTTGTCCAATGTCATTGGGTTGTAAACATGTATCATGTAATATGCCATGAAGCCTGTCTGTCTGTTCCTCACTTTGTTCTGATAGCTGTCTTTCAGTTTGTCCTGTAAGATCTGGCAACTCGTCTTCCTCCGAGTCATTTTCTTCATTTTGCTCTAAAGTATTCTGCCAGTCTCTGTTGAACTGTACATCTTTGTACCACAAGTTGTTCTGTTTAAGAAAATTTAATGCTTCTTGTAGATGATTTACATTTACAAATTGATATTCATAATGTCCTTTGAAAGTTAGTTTTCTTTTCAGCTTTACTTTAATGGTTTGGTCTTGTGTTTCACATGTTGGCAAGATGTTTGTTGTTGAAGGGACATCGGATGGATCGCAAATTACAGGGCCGAAAATTCCGTGTTGTCTTCCCTTCGGTAAGGCCATGACTTTCATGAATGGAATGTGCAAAGCTATCAAATGTTGTTCAAGGGCATTCAAACATTTCAATTGTGGAGGAATTGCTCGGAGACGTAAGTTATTTGCAATGGCTTCAGACGGCATTTTGCCAGAAATCACTTTTCTGTGACAAGTGTAGCAAATCCAGAGAGTTGATATAGCAGTTTCTAAATATGAACAGTTGTCAGCACACGTTTCACTACATTTGTGCAAGTATTCTTCAGATATGCATTTATCTGCCATGGATGTCACTGCTGGGCCTTTGTCAGCGTACGTCTGTCTGTTACATTTCATCACTTGCTTTTGGAATAGGAGTCGATGACATACACAACAGATATATTCTGGTCCACTGGATATCTCTTTCTTAAAAATTCGAGCAACATTTGTGAACTTTTTCTTCATTGCCATACTATTTGTCCGTCGTTGTACATTATTCTCCTTCAACTTCAATCTGTGTTCTGGATCATTTCTGTATTTCTGTGTACTATAGGCGTTCACTTTAGCCTGATGTTCTTTATCATTTCTGTATTTCTGTATACTATAGACTTTCACTTTATCCTGATGTTCTTTATCATTTCTGTATTTCTGTGTACTACTAATCTTCTTAATCTTTCTATGCTGCGGATTATCTTTGTATTTCTGTGCACTATAGGCTTTCACCTTATACCGATAGTCCTCATCATCTTTGTACTTTTGTACACTCTGGGCTCTCTTTGTTTTCTGGTATTCCAGGTCTTCTTTGTATTTTATCTTACTGTGTGCTTTCTTAACTTCTCTTTTTTCTACATTATTCCAATACTGCTCATATTTTATTTTTCTTTGCTTTGCATTAACATCTTCGATACAATCTCTGTTCAAAGCTCGTTTCTTTGCAATTGCTTCACGTTGCAACTTATCAAGTTGTCTCTTTCCCATTTTTCTGCGTTTTCTGAGAGGAGTGCTTGTTATTGTGTCACATTTTCGCTTAAGCAACTTAATACTTTCAGTATTACTTTTACCTCTGGACAAATGCTCGTGTTCGGAAACAGTAACATCTTCGAAGAAGTCATCAAAGGTACTTTTCAACACGTTTGAGCACAATTTTACTGGATCAGGAATGGATGGTTTCAAATTAAATTCTTCCGGACATCTATTAGAACATCCACTTGCACAGGTCAAGCATATTTGAGTGTTACTGTCTTTAACACAAAGTACAACATCATAATGTGTCTGCTGACAATGTTTCAGATAAATTGCCGTTTTCTTGATCTGCAAGCTCTTATACAGCTGGGTACATGAAAATCTCAACCATGTATTGTCAGTGAATGTGTAAATGTCGGTTTGGAATAAATCGCAAGCCGCAAGAATTTCAACATCTGTTGCCCAACTTCCAACATACTGCATTTGGGATCTTTGGATATAATCTTCCACGCATGTGTAATCACTTCCAAGGTGACAGCTGAATGTCTCGGGCTTTGCTTTGATTTGCTTAACCACAGCAGTTCTTACTTTCCTGTGATTATCCTCAGTGCCACAAACAACAAAAGACAATGCTCTGAAGAAACAGTTGCCATCTCCTTTTGTTTGCCGTGTTTTGCATGGTTGTCCCATATCTATACAATCTGTATTATTTAAATGGTCCACATTTTTCTTACAACAGTTTTGTATTTTAAGTTGCATGCAAATATTATCCTTTGCTGTCGCTGTCAGTGGACAGAATCTGTATGTAGCAGGCCCTGTATCAGAAACAACCTCCAAGTTTTGCTCACAATGACTAGGGGCATCGTGAAACTGGATGTTTTGCTGTTCACCAGATTGCTCTTGTCTGACAGAAACGTCTAATGAAATGACTTCAAACTGTTCAAGTGGTCCAACATTCATGGATTTTGCTAGATCAAGACAATGGCCATAGACTTCAGGGATACTATGCACAGTCAGCAATACACTTTTGCCATCTGATGCCATCATTGCTCTTCGGTTTCGGGCATGCGAATCGAAAATGTGGTACTTCTCATCTTTCTTAGTTACCATAAATGTGTTGCCTGCATAAGTCACAAAGGAAGCTTCAGATTCTGATAAACTTTTGTCCAATGCATACTCCAGGGACACCACAAAGTCTACATCAACATTGTCGGTATTGTTTCCAATTAAACCTGCGAAGGAGTTGCCAGTCTTCAATTCAAAAGACATGCCAAACAATTCTATTGCATCTGGTAGTTCAGATATGAGAAGGTAATCTGTGTCAGTATGCATAGACGAGGCATTGCGCAAATGTGTATACAGTTCATTGCCACGTTCTAGAATGTAATCAAGATCTGAGCTATCCCAGGTTTCAATATCTTTGATTTTACTGAACACAACTGAAGAGAGACTGTTTGGTACACACTGTTTTCCACTGTTTGGTAAGAAACTTAAATCACCTTGGTGGAAATTGCCTTGTACAACATGGTTTGTTCTGAATACATTTGAACTGTTTGTTAGATCATTCAAATCACTATGTGGAATTTGTACTTCGCATTCATATGCTTCAGGTCGGATGCTACTTTGTTCACATCTTTCAGTAACAATGCCTGTGTGTTTGGTTTTACAACGGTGATCTTCATTTACTGTTTTGTTGTCCTGATACATTGCTGCAGTAGTTTTTTCATTTTCTGGTTTTGTTTGCTCAGATTCCATTTGCATGTTTGGGTATTTTTTTAAGTTTTCAGTTTCAGTTTGAGTTTTGCATTTTTGAGCCTTTGGAGGGGGCATACCCTTTCTGTCATATGAGCTTTTTGATTTAGAAGGGAAGCAATAACCCTTGTCAATGTCAGTCGTCTCTTCTACGTTATCCCACCTCCTCTTATTGGTCTCCGACTTCTTCCATCCTCGTCTTCGTGGCATGTTATCTATGAAGAGAAAATAATTTTTGTTAATATTTCTCAATCTATTACATTTTCTGTACCAAAGCAATTTATACAACTAACATCGAGATTTGACTTGATTCTGTTGGCACGGATGCAGGGTTGTAGCATTTCATTTCAGTTCATAACGATTATAATGTGAACGTTTCTTTTGTGATCAATTGCTTTTTCATACAAAATCTTGTTCCTGAATACCCTGCGTCTAATTAACAAACTTTGGTGTTTACTACATAATAGTAAAGTTTTATTTGTATTCTTTTACAATATGACTAGAAAATTAATAAATCATTAGTCTGCGAGTGCCTTATCGGGATACCAATCCTGATACAAGAACAACAATAATATCGCTGAAATGACACAAATATTAAAGATTTCAAAATAAAATCAAACAAATATTACACGACTGCAAGTGCAAGTGCAGAAACATTTGTACCGGGAAGACAAACTGAATAAGCAAAAAAATATTCAAACACAAAGCTTGAACTCGCCAATGCGAGAATACAGGGTTCGTACATTTTTGCTTACCTTTTTCCAGGATTTAACCGGATGAATGCACTTGACATCCAAGCAGATTAAGATGGCGGCCAAACCACGTGACATAGGCTCAAAATTGTTGCATACTCATGATCGCCATATCAAATAACATATATTTCGTCACTTTTCCCGTCCAAATCCGTTATTTCAAAATTCGACCATTTTGATTGGCCGCTGGAGGCCATTTTGTTTTACAGAGCAACTTCTCTAATAGAGTTTTGAAAGACCCTGATCCATTGATTATGTTTACCAAGTTTATTGCTGATTGTTTAATTAGTTCCGGAAGAGTAGGATTTAGAAGATTTTTTTGGGAAACGGGACTAAATATTGCTAAAAGCGATGTTAAATCCTGTTCACTAACTCACTCACTCACTCACTCACTCAGAATCTCAGTTTTATAATTAAAAGTGATCAAGTGAGAAAGATTTCTATTTGATTCGGATGTATTTTCATGAATATCTTCTATCGAAATGAAATAAAATGCACACTCGTAAATCGGCCATAAAAATAAATTAAACAAGAGGTCAAGGGGCTTTAATATACGCCCGTATATCTGGAATTACATTGATCCAAATTTCAAGGTTGTTTAATAGCCTTGATTCCAATTGGTAGGTAGCAATCCAGAGAAAGGTCTACAATTTTTTGCTTCTGCGAATGCAACATCTATCACATCTAAAATTGAATGATAAACTAAAACGAGCTTAATTCTTGGAAACTAATTGACGTTGGAGCAAGAACCGAGAGCTCACATATCACACACTGAAATCGACAATAGTCAAATATGAGCAAATAGTAGTTTTCCTGCAAATGGAATTCTTTCACACGAGAGAATTTTTCATGAATGAAGAACAAAGTGATGAAGTAAACCTTTGTTCTCGAGTTGATAAACATGTATGAAGTTCATAAAGGACCCCTCTCTCCATTAAATTAGTAAATGTATGGTTTTTATTTCCACAACAGTTTAATTAAATGTGGCTGTTTCAAACACGGGAGACAACTCAAATGCCATATACATGTAGGGGAGAATTCAGAATACTCCAACCTAACACATAGTCAGCTAAACTTGATTCAGTTTTGGGGGACTGCGACAAATTGATGTATGGCTTCTCTTCGTCACGCGAGTAAGGTATTTGATACTATTCTATACCTTGAAACTAGAGATATCGCATGGACAATAAATGTTAATGGATTAATAGACAGAACGCAACATTGCGTTACATGACTTCGTCCTCAACAGGCATATGAAAATGTGACAATGATTTCCTGATTTTGGAGTCACAGTGACCTTGACCTTTGGCCGTAACCTAAATTTTGGTACACGACACTTCGTTTTCTATTATTGTATCAACGGACACAAAAAAATCATGAATTTCATGACCTTGACGTTCAGCTTTGATCTACATTTTGGCACATCATGTCTCCCTAATGTCATTTTCAAAGATTTCTTGATTCTGGAGTCACAGTGACTAAGACTATTGACCTTGACCTAAATTTTGATACATGACAAATCATCTCCCCGTAATTTCCCAATGGACACAAAAAATCATGATTTTCATGATTTTGGGGTCACAGTGACCTTAATCTACATTTTGCTATGTGAGACGTCCTGTCCCTCTAATGTATCTACTGACACCAAAAATGTTATTGTTAATAATTGTCTGATTTTGGGGTCACAGTGACCTTTGACATGGACCTAATTTTTGGTATGCCACATTTCATTTCCTCATATTGAATCCACTCGCCAAAAATTAGTTATTTTTAATTATTTCCTGATTTTTGGCCTGAACATGTCCAAAAAAAAACCCAGGCCAGATAGGATTAAATGGCGATTTTTATTGTCTAAGGGGGAGGCGGGAAAGAATCAAGGGTCAATATCAGCTCTGCCCATTGACAGCGGAAAGGGCTGGAGACTCTCTTCCGTGATATTTCAAATTTTAATTGACTAATAACACAGTCTGAAAGGCATTGGGAGCCTATGGAGAGAGAGGGCGGGGGGATTATTATTTATGCTTTAAAAGTAAAATTTTCTCGATAAGCTGCATGAACTTATTTCACCGATGGTCTGTCGAAGATACGCGGGGTATGGCGTGGGGTATCGTAACAGTTAAACGAAAGATTGTCCCGACGTCCAATTTGTTGAAATTTATTTCGCTCAAGGGAAGATATTCGCATAAAAATTTCGTTAAGATATTCGCATAAAAATTTCGTTTCAAGCGTAGGACACAAAAGTTTGCCATATGCAGTAGGTTATCCCCGGTTCATGAAAACAAACGTCCCACCTCATGCATTTTGTGACTTTAATACACAGAAAATTAAAGTCTTTTCCCAGAAAATTCATATCACATTTTGCAGTAGGCCAAAAATATGAGCATATATATATATATAAGAAAAAAAGACATTTGTTTTTTTCCAATAATGAATAATAATTTCCAATAATACCTGATCAAATCTATACCAAATTCAGCAAATTGGATGAAAAGTTGCCGCTTAGAAAGATGCATTTAATAATAAATGTATATTTGGGACAAAATAACAGTTCAGAATTTCGCGGCTGGGTGGTACTTAGTTGGTTCATCGTGATATCACTGAAATATTGCTAAAAGAGACGTTAAATCCTATCCACTCACTCAGTCTCAATTTCATAATTAAAAGTGATCAATTCATTCTAGGAAAGATTTTATTTCATTCTGGTGTATTTGCCTGAAATATCTTAGTAGTATAGTAAACCCTTATTCTACAAAGTTGACCTGGCGTCAAATTCACCGCTGAGTGCACTTTGCCCTATGATGCATCACTTCTGTAATGCCGTCTCAAAAATTTGCATATTGGTTAGATTACAGAGGTCAGGTTTATTATAGTTCGGGCATGGGGTTGGGGTTTATCACTCATGTAAGCAATCACGAGACACGGTGGGTGGGTGGGGTTGGTAGCTGGGGTTTCAGCATCAAATAGCAAATCCCAATCCTGCATATTATATGTAGTGTTGGAGAGGATTGCATGTGAAATCGAGCATCAAAGCGGCATTAGCACTTACATAGGTATCAAGTTCATGTTCATTCAGCTATCGAAATCAATTTCTTCATCAAACTATACTTGTAGTCTACTTCGACAGTGCTGATAGGCAGGATCTGTCGAAGCAGAGTAGCTGGAGGAATGCACATCAAGAGTGTCGTGTTAGGGAGGAATGTATGTGAAGTCGAGCGTCAAAGCGGAGTTTCAAAGCATTTTGAGGGAAGGCACGTGAAGTAGACTGCCCAAGCGGTGTCGGGGAAGAATGTATGTGAAGTTAAGTGTCAAAGCGGAGTTAGGGAGGAATGTATGTGAGGTCGAGTATGAGAGCGGATGTAGGAAGGAATGTATGTAAATTCGAGTGTCAAAGCGTTATTAGGGAAGAATGTACGTGAAGTGTCAAAGGGGAACAGGACTTAGGGTTAGGTATGTTTCACAACTATCAGGTTCAGGTTCATTCCAGCTATCAAAATCATATAAAGCAGTGTTAGGGAAGAATGTATGTGAAGTCGAGAGACGAAGCATTTCAGGGGATGTACATGAAGGCGAGCGTTCAAGCGGTGTTAGGGAAGAATGTATGCGAAGTGGACTGTCAAAGCGGAGTTAGGGAATAATTTTCTTGAAGTGGACTGCCCAAGTGGTGTTAGGGAAGAATGCATGTGAAATCGATTGATTGTCAAAGCGGAGTTAGGAAGGAATGTACTTGAAGTCAACGGTACAAGCTGTGTTAGGGAAGAATGTATGTGAAGTCGAGTGTCAAAGGGGAGTTAGAGAGGAATGTATGTGAGGTCGAGTGTCAGAGGGGTGTTAGGGAGAAATGTATATGAACTCGAGTGTCAAAGCAGCGAAGTCGAGTGTCAAAGTGGAGTTAGAGAGGAATGTATGTGAGGTCGAGTGTCAGAGCGGTGTTAGGGAGAAATGTATATGAACTCGAGTGTCAAAGCAGAATGTCAAAGCGTTTTCAGGGAATGTACGTGAAGTCGACTGTCCAAGCGGGGCTAGAAAATAATGTATGTGAACTCGAATGTCAAAGCAGAGTTAGGGAGGAATGTACTCGAACTGTTCAAGCGGTGTTGGCACAGAATGTATGTGAAGTCTGGTGTCAAAGTGTAGTTAGGGAAGAATGTATGTGAAGTCGAGCATCCGACTGGTGTTAGGCAGGAATGTATGTGAATTGGAGTGTCAAGGTGTCGTTAGGGATGAATGTATCTGAAGTCGGATGTCAAAGTGTTGTAAGGGAGGAATATACATTGAAGTCGAGTGCGCAAGTGAAATTGGAAATTAGGGTTAAGTATGTTTAAGAACTATCGGGTTCAGGTTCATTTCAGCTATCAAAATCAAATTTCTCAACCAAAGTGTGCTTGTAGTCTACTTACAGAGCGGTGTTAGGGAGGAATGTAGCGAACTCGTGTGTCAAAGCGGGATAGGACTTAGGGTTAGGTATGTTTCAGAACTATCAGGTTCAGGTTCATTTCAGCTATCAAAATCATATAAAGCAGTGTTAGGGAGAAATGTATGTGAAGTCGACAGACACATTAGGGAACTCGTGTGTCAAAGCGGGATAGGACTTAGGGTTAGGTATGTTTCAGAACTATCAGGTTCGGGTTCATTCCAGCTATCAAAATCATATAAAGCAGTTTTAGGGAGAAATGTATGTGAAGTCGAGTGTCCAAGCGGTGTTGCCAAGAATGTATCTGAAGTCGAGTGTCAAAGCGGAGTTAGGGAGGAAACTTCCTGATGTTTACTGTACAAGCAGTGTTAGGGAAGAATATATGTGAAGTCCAGTGTCAAAGCGCAGTTAGGGAGGAATCGTCTTGATGTCGACTGTCCAAGCAGTGGTAGGGAAGAATGTGTGTGAAGTCGAGGGTCAAAGCGCAGCTAGGGAGAATGTACATTCCTCCGTAACTGTCCAAGCTTAGTTAGGGAGGAATGTATTTGAAGTCGACTGTCCAACAGGTGTTAGGGAAGAATGTATGTAAATTGGAATGTCAGAGCGGAGTTAGTGAGGAATGTATGCGAGGCCGAGTGTCAGAGTGGTGTTAGGGAGGAATGTATGTGAAGTCGAGTGTCAACGTGGAGTTAGAGAGGAATGTACTTGAAGTCAACTGTCCAAGCAGTGTTAGGGAAGAATGTAAGTGAAGTCGAGTGTCAAAGCGGAGTTCGGAAGAATGTATGTGAGGTCGAGTGTGAGAGCAGTGTTAAAGAGAAATTTATGTGAGGTCGAGTGTCAAAGGCGAGTGTAAAAGTGTTTTCACGGAACGTACGTGAAGTCAGCTGTCCGAGCAGTGTTAGGGAAGAATTTTCTTTGAAGTCGAGTGTCAAAGCGGGATTAGGGAGGAATGTACTTGCAGTCGCCTGTCCAAGCGGTACTAAGGAAGAATGTATGTGAGCTACAGTATAAAAGCAGAGTTAGGGAGAAATGAATTTAAAGTCGAGTGCTCAAGTGGAATTGTGACTTAGGGTTAGGAATGTTTTACAACTATCATTTCAGCTGATGTAATGACATGTAGTTCACATTTCAAAATAGTTTGAATTTGCAACGACAGTTCTTCAGTCAAGAGGAGCGATGCTTATATCATTACAAATGTTATTCCATAATGGAACTGTATCCTAATTTGGCGTTATAAAATAATGTATTTGACAGTGTAGATGCCTGATCTGAGTTCACAAAATGAGCAATTATAGGTGACCCAGAAATAGGAACATAGCATGACCAACTCGACCTGGAATATGTCAAAACTGTAAAAGACTACATGGATGTTGAGTTTTACATGCCCTGTATTTATAATTCTACTCTATTTTTATAGCAAAAATGTCATCATCCATCGTTCCTTTTGTCCGAACGCATAGGAGATTGGTAAACTTGAAGACTTGATAGTATTGTTTCAGAGACATTTAAACAGCCTAATTCGTACAATCAGGAATAAAGAGAGTCTGAAATCTTTATGTAAGGACATTTGTAGCCAAATGAAAGTGGCAATTAGAAATTTTCATTCTGATTTTTTAAATTTTTTAATGTCAGCGGGCCTGTAAAATTGGTCTGGCCTAAACTTACTTTTTTGAATATGTGCTATATTCAGCATCCACGTTGTGAATGAAAACTTCTGCAAATCATGCTCATCACTTTTTGTCTTATTGTCCTAGTAACGTGCATGCAGCTCATGCGAAATATACACACAATGTGACATCTGACACTGTCAGGTTTCCTCGCACAAAGAAACCATATTACTTCTTGGTTGAACACAACTATAGTATTTCTTAGTTGAATAAACCATAATAGTATATCTTTGCTGAAGTCAATGCCTACAGCAACAGACTGTCCATGATAGTACTTCTTGGTTGAACAAAACCATCACAGTACTTCTTGCTTGTACAAGAACGTCACGGCATTTCTTGTTTGAATAAATGCTACATGTACAAATATCTTATACATGTATTATATTACATGGTACATGAGCCATCATAGAACGTCTTAGAAGAACAATACAATTATAATACTTCTGTGGTTAAAGAAAACCAGAATAGTTTTTCCTAAGGGCAATGAGATCAGACGATGAGATACAGCAATAGCCTATACAGACGAAACATGAATGAGAATGACTCACGGGTCACCTTTGGAGGGACCGCTTAATAGCCCAGGGATTCTGTTCACAAATTGTAAACAGGCTGAATTTTCAAAACTCTTCAAACAGTTAATCGTCTTTCCAAAACGATACAGCAGGTGTCCAATAAATATCTAAACAATGTTTTAGAACGCTTTCTCCCATCTATTGGTTTGATAACCATAAAATTAACAGTGGAAGTATTCCGTAATATATAGACGCACAGCGTTCAATTTAAATTTGTGATATCAAAAACTGCGTTTTTGACGCACAGAGTTATTCCCCCAGAAAGTGATTTTATCTATTTTGACATACATGAGTTATGCTCCTTTGATCATTGAATAAATGTGTTATAGGCATTATGAACTGGATTAATGGTTTACTTGATTAATTAATAGAATTAATTATTACCCTACTGAATCTTCACAAGTATGATTGAAGGTGAATGCAGCAGTCCATGTGTCATGCGACCATGAAATGTAGATTGGATCACTTCACATTGAAGCTGGATAACTGCTGCAATGTTATAATGAGGCAACATATGATTGTATATCAGATATGTTGACAGTCAATGGTATCTACCATTTGTCTTGGTAACAGTCCATTTGGCGAATCATTGGATCAGACGATATGCATTGGTAATGATTGTCATCGGTAATGATCTATACCAGATTTCCCAATGATAGTTGTTGTGGTAGGTGGTCCAGTTGTTGTGGTAGGTGGTACTGTTGTTGTAGTAGGTGGTACTGTTGTAGTAGGTGGTACTGTTGTGGTAGGTGGTATTGTTGTGGTAGGTGGTACTGTTGTTGTGGTAGGTGGTACTGTTGTTGTGGTAGGTGGTACTGTTGTTGTGGTAGGTGGTACAGTTGTTGTAGTAGGTGGTACAGTTGTTGTGGTAGGTGGTACTGTTGTTATAGTAGGTGGTACTGTTGTGGTAGGTGGTAGTGTTGTTGTGGTAGGTTGTACTGTTGTGGTAGGTCGTACAGTTGTTGTGGTAGGTGGTACTGTTGTTGTGGTAGGTGGTACAGTTGTTGTAGTAGGTGGTACTGTTGTTGTGGTAGGTGGTACAGTTGTTGTAGTAGGTGGTACAGTTGTTGTGGTAGGTGGTACTGTTGTTGTGGTAGGTGGTACTGTTGTAGTAGGTGGTACTGTTGTGGTAGGTGGTACAGTTGTGGTAGTTGGTACAGTTGTTGTGGTAGGTGGTACTGTTGTGGTAGGTGGTATTGTTGTGGTAGGTGGTACTGTTGTTGTGGTAGGTGGTACTGTTGTTGTGGTAGGTGGTACTGTTGTTGTGGTAGGTGGTACAGTTGTTGTAGTAGGTGGTACAGTTGTTGTGGTAGGTGGTACTGTTGTTATAGTAGGTGGTACTGTTGTGGTAGGTGGTAGTGTTGTTGTGGTAGGTTGTACTGTTGTGGTAGGTCGTACAGTTGTTGTGGTAGGTGGTACTGTTGTTGTGGTAGGTGGTACAGTTGTTGTAGTAGGTGGTACTGTTGTTGTGGTAGGTGGTACAGTTGTTGTAGTAGGTGGTACAGTTGTTGTGGTAGGTGGTACTGTTGTTGTGGTAGGTGGTACTGTTGTAGTAGGTGGTACTGTTGTGGTAGGTGGTACTGTTAATGGAATTTGATCAGTCGGGAGGAGTACGCGAACGGATACACGTTGTTCTGTTTCCATCTGACCCCCACCTTATAGAACGACCATCAGCTAGCCCTAGTCAAGCAAGGCAATTTACGGTTGGAAATCCACTTTGCACGAGCCCTGGGGACCACCGTCAATGTGATCTGCTACGCCCAGTTTGACAACATTATTCAAGTGGACAAGGCGCGCAACGTCCTGTGTGACTTCTTCACCTAACATGGATACAGACTAGATAACCACCGTGGTGGAGAATGACCCAGAGACACGTATGGTCTTTCAGGGGTGTTCGGCCGAGATGTGTTCCCATTAGACCGTATGTATCCTGCTGCATACGTTCTCAACACGGACCCGATGGATTGGCACGGTGAACATTGGGTGGCCGTGTACTTGACAGAACAGCAGGGGGAATACTTTGACCCGTATGGCCTGCCACCCCTTCATCCCGATTTAACAGACTTCATGGATCAAGATACAGAGACGTGGTGTTGGAACAGTCAAATGTTGCAAAGCCTGACCAGTAGCGTGTGGGGACAATATTGCTTGCTTTACCTGTACTATCGATGTTGGGGAAGGACCGTATTTACCATCGTACAGATGTTTGACGAGTACCCCAAGGCCGAAGACCGCGATGTACTCGTATGACTGGGCCGCCCATAATTTCAATGTACAAGCCCCGTTCTGGGCTTAAGTTCTTTCAATGTACATGCCCTCTGTTCTGGGCTTAAGTTTGCAAGCCCCCAGTTCTGGGCTTCAGTTCTTTCAATGTACAAGCCCTCTGTTCTGGGCTTCAGTTCTTTCAATGTACAAGCCTCTTGTTCTGGGCTTCAGTTTTCACGTGGTTGTTCTCACGTTGTTGTTGTTGAGATCTCACCAAAAAACCCTGTCTTGTGTGTTTTCTATATATGACCATAATGCATGAAACTGGCTTTGAGCACCGTATTAGTCAATCAGTGGCCTAGAATGGAGCCAAAAGTAACCCATCCATCTCCAGAAAACATTACCCGGGTGTACAAGAACCCGGATGTAGGCGTGGACGTAGTAGAAAGCATCACAGTACCCGGATGTAGGCGCATATGTTTACCTAGTACCCATCCATTGGTTCTTTTATCGATTGCTCATTGGCTGTTTTTCTCGACCGCTGATTGGCCGCAACATTGTTGCCGAACCTTGCCGAAAGGAAGACCTTGGACCTTTTGACCTGGATGTGACCTTTGACCTTTTGACCCGACATTCATCCGCGCACTGCCGGTGATGTCGCGCACTTCCGGAGAACCCCCGCGCGCACGCTGTGGCTAGGGCGGGCCGGGCCGGTTGAACATCCGGACGTCCAAGGGGAACATTGGAACTAATCTGTGTTCGAAGGTGAAACCCGGAAGTGACGTCACAACACACGTGACTGCGCAGCAGAATGGAAACGACACCATAGTCTAGCCCCCTCACCTAGGTTTCACATGGATACTTCACTCGATGCCATCGGCCCACTAGTGGCCCACCAGACCCCAACACGTCTATTTCCATACGCTTTGTTCATTGCGCATGCGCAGAGTGACGATATTTCAACCTCGCACTCACCTCATCAGATGCCCCCTTACATAGGCTTCACATTGATACCTCACTCGACCCCATCGGTCCATTAGGGGCTGCCCTAGATCCCAAAACGGCTATTTCCATACACTTGGTCTATTGCGCATGCGCAGAATGACGATATTTCAACCCCACACCCAGTCCATCAGATGCGCCTTCACGAATGCTTCACATGGATACCTCACTCGACTCCATCGACCCTCTAGGGGCTTCCCTAGATCCCAACACGGCCATTTCCATAACCTTGGTCTAATGCGCATGCGCAGAATGACGATATTTCAACCCCACACCCAGTCCATCAGATATGCCTTCACGAATGCTTCACATTGATACCTCAGTCGACCTCATCGGTCCATTAGTGGCTGCCCTAGATTCCAAAACGGATATTTCCATACTCTTGGTCTACCGCGCATGCGCAGAATAACCCTATTTCAACCCCACATCCAGCCCCTCGGATGCCCCCTCACATAGGCTTCACATTGATACCTTATACGACTTCATCGACCCACTAGGGGCTCCCCTAGACCCGAAAACGTCTATTTCAAATACCCTTGGTTTACCGCGCATGCGCAGAATGACCCATTCACCCAAACCGAGGTCACGCTCCATTCACCGAGACTGAAAGTGACGTCATACGGGACAGCGCCCGCTGTCTCTCCTCCACGTACCCTCTACAATACAGAGTTATTTTCATGAAAAACGATAATGGATTTACGCACTCCCTACTACTATTGTCACACACCAAAGGAGGTGGTCTCCGACAGAATACAGATTTGTTTTGGGACTAGGTGGACCATCCGTGGTCCAAATGGACCGCGCAGGGTATCATAGTGAAGCGATCGCGTTGTAGAGTTGGACTATCGTACTTTTTATGCATCGTTACCGTTAAATTATGCGTTGGCGGTGTCTTATCCAAAGTTCCGCGTCCTCATAATTTCGACCAGAACTCTGAGTCTAAAGCTTGCCTGCCCTCAGAGTTCCGCCCGTTGCGAGAATTTCTTCCGTCCTTAAGAGTTCCACGCCGAGCTCGCAGGTATTTGTTTTCGCCAAGATAATTAAACTGTATTACAAGTGTATTCAACAGGAGCCAGCAGTGCAAGGACGCAATCTATGGTGAAGGGAGAGAATACAGGCCATATTTGCCTACTTCCCTGGTCATTTATTTCCTGCTTTCATTTCCATAAACGGCAGAAGAAGAACAAATCAACGCGTTCGATCTTCCAAAAACTAAATTGGTGGCCATTTTAAAAATATCGCTATGGTGGCACGAGATTGATTGTAATTTCGGGATTGTAGACTGGAAAGTCGGAAACGGCTCATTCATAAGGCTGTCACATTATCTGCATTTAACTGTAAAATTGTAACTATTAGTATCAAGCGTAATAGAAGGCACATAATTTAGGGGATTTTCCATCTCCTTCGGCGATTGGGTCGATTGAGCGGATTCAGTTTTTCTGACTCTTGTAATCTTGAATTTATATAGCCTCACGCGCGAGAATGAGAATTACGCGAGAGAGTTCTAAATATGGATTTACTTTTTGAAAGATCAGGCGCTATAATTATTTTTTCTTTTGCCGTTTATGATTCCATGCAGCTATCAGCAGCTGTTTTGAATGAATGTTGTCAAAGATTTATTTTAAACACATAAAACAAAAAGAGTCATTGTATATTTGTCACTGAAGATAGATAATTTACTTCTTTTCCTGTCTTTTTCAAAAATGACCTGTCGCGGGCAGGTGGACAGGTGTAAATCTCACCTTTGCATGATATATTATTAACCCGTATTACAAGACTGTTGTTGATTTGAATTAAATCCTCCATGAGAGTAAGTATTCATTTGAGCTATAGTATCGTTGACTATTAGACTCTTAGATTTCAATGCCTAATTGAATTTTTGGAGAGGTACCTACTCATAGCTCATTTACACATAGGAGTTTGGCGCATGTGACATTGTATTCAAATTTTGAACAAATGATTTTGTAGTGGCGGAAAAATTAGATTTGATAGACACGAGAACGTTGTCATTTTCATGGTACTGGTACCCTATTCACATATACCCACATGCAATTCTGTGAAATAATTTAATAGATTAATAAGAAATGATGTGATGAAAGAATTGTTAGAGATCCTCCTCATAATAGAATTTTGGTGAACAATTTGATGAGCTAATTCTCTTAGGAAATGGATTCCAGTTTTCTTCCGCCATTAAACATATCAGACGTTTATTTAAATGGATAGAATGATCCACCATTCAGGTACCTTTCATACAAAGAGCTAAGGGCAAGGCTTTCGTGTAAGACCTCCCATTGAAAAGGTAATATCCCGGACAAAAAACTGATAATACAACTTGCAGCAGATCTTTTGTCAATTATATTTCATGAGTCTTTCACCAAATCGTTGCCGAGCTAAGCTACTCAGGGACTTTGCGAGAATATATGCAAAATTCAGCACCTTTATTGTATATTAGGCGAATAAAATCCCACGTAGAGATAAAATGCCACGTCTGTATTCAGTGATTCTTTATGTAAAAATTATCCGACTCATTAGTATTGTGTCATGTTGTAGTCCGTCTCCGAATCGTAAAATGTATGACGTAATAGCATTTAGATCAGGTGTGTGCTAAATCGTATTTTGCATCACATTTTTAAGTACAACATTGATGCGTCAGATTAATTGCATGAACTATTTTACATACTATTAATTGTTCTGATAACCATAAAATTAACAGTGGAAGTATTCCGTGATATACACGCACAGCGTTCAATGTAAACAATGTTGAAAACGACGTTAAATCCTACTCACTCACTCACTCACTTGTGATATCAAAAAACGCGCTTTTGACGCCCAGAGTTATTTCCCCTGAAAGTGGTTTTATGTATTTTGACATTCATGAGTTGTGCCCTATTGATCATTGAGTAAATGTGTTGCAGGCATTATGAACTGGATTAATGGAACATTTTACAGACCAAGTTATTGGATAATTCCCACATATGTGTGGAAATTAGTAATTTACTGAATGCAATGAGGGAACTTATTCACCTGATTAATTAATAGAATTAATTATCACCCTACTGAATCGACAAGTATGATTGTATGTGAATGCAGAAGTTCATGTGTCATGTGACCATGAACTGTAGATTAAATCACTTCACATTGAAGCTGGATAACAGCTGCAATGTTATAATGAGGCAACATATGATTGTATATCAGATATGTCGACAGTCCATAGTAGCTATCATTTGTTTTGGCAACAGTCCATTTGGCGAATCATTGGATCAGACGATGTGCATCGGTAAAGATTATCATCGGTAATGATCTGTACCAGATTTCCGAATGATTCATATATTCGGTTAGATGGTTAGTGGCCAAGGTTACACGGTTCACGTCAGTTCGGATTACAAGATATACAAAACCCGCTATGCCAGGACTGGGACCGCTTTTCAAAAGAGGAATACATTAACTTTTAATCGCCATGCATGCATCGATCCGAAGCATAGTCAAGTTGACATGGCTTCGTTCGTTCCTCTATTACGCCATGATGCCTCTCAGTGAAGTTACATGTAAACTCCGTAATCACAAGGCTCCGTGGATGGTTCGGCAGTAGTAGAGAAAGAGCAAATTGGGTCCTATTTCTCCGCAGATAGCCACGAGACTGGTGGCGCCCCCTGGTGGCCATCTGCGGAGAAATGGGACCCAATTTGCTCTTTCGCTACTACTTTTGGCTCTATCTGGCAATAAAACAACCCCTCCCAGCTCTCTGCCCATTTATTTTTTTGAGTTCGGCAAAAAGTTTGATTGCCGTGAAGAGCTTATCCGTCTGCAATGAGTCTCCGAACATCAACGGTCGGTTGAATTCTCCGCCATTAGCTTCATACGGCCGGTCACATGGGCACAATATGTTGCTGATCACGTGACACGTACAAAGATAATGGCGGAGAATTCAATTGACCGTTGATGTTTGAACACTGATTGCAGACGGATGAACTCTTCACGGCAATCAAACACTTTGCCGAATTTGATAAAACAAATGGACAGAGAGATGAAAAAGGTTATTTTATTACCGGATAGAGCCAATCGACCCACGGAGCCGTGTGATCCCGGAATTTACATGTAAGCTCACCGAGAGGCATCATGGCGTAGTAGAGGAACGAACGAAGTCATATCAACTTGGCTATCCGAAGCAGCGTCTTTCTCTACGAAAACGAAGTCGATTGTTACGAATTTCTGGAATCGGACAATTTACGAAACCGGATAATCTTCTGTATCACCTTTCCGATCCCAGAACGCATTGCATTCAACATGGTGTTGTTAATTTGTAACTGCCAAAAGGGGGGCATTAAAACAATCTAATTAAAATTAAATCCTAACTGCTTCCCCATTTGGATACCCTACATAGCGACATATACGATTGGGGAGCATTGATAGGATATTAATTTATTAAGATTGGCATTAAAAGAAGATCAGACTTCAACATATTGTTTGTTGCCTATATGGGCGTCCGATTTACATTTATATCAAACATGCGTAGTGTGACTAACATCACAGGACCTACGAAATAGAGGGAAGAAGATGACTTGAGGGTTCAAGGGTAATGTTATAGGTCACCTAAGTAGGTCAAATTTTCATTAAATGTAAGTCAGATCAGAGCTTGCTGATAATACTCCCTTAATGCACGTTCATGCCAGAAATCAAGGTTCTAATATCAACCGTTCTTCTTATTTTGCGGACAAAAGCATTCGGATGAACTGACGACTGACAGTGCTGACTGACTGACTGACTCGGTCACTCATTATCATGATTGGACAATTTGCAAATGATAGCCTACTTCGTAGGAAAATCTTATACAAAAATATTTTCCAAGTACAGTCCTGTTTATTGAGGGCGGTGAGCGAGTGAATATGATTTAATGTCGCTTTCAACTATATTTTAGTCATATCGCGACATTGGGTGTAATTCCTTTTCACATCCGGGAATTAATTATATATGATAATTTAATTCATAAGTATTTTTTCCGCTAATTGTGTTGATGGGGTTTCGTCTGCTGGGATTTTTGTCCAATAGCCGAACAGTATATGGCACAATCTATCTTTGTTGTTGTTGTTGTTGTTGTTGTTGTTGTAAAAAATCCAATTAATTTTGTTTCTGTTGTACCCAATTCACTACATGTTACGCAATACTTAATTTTATTTCTGTATGATCCAGATTTTACAAGCATATCGTTATGATTTACAATTTAATACTGAATATATAAGACGAGAGGTAACATTTTATACTGGATACAAAATCAAAAGCTTGATTATTCACCCAAAATATTGATTATGACCCTGAATACATCAGAACAACTGGAACACCATTTTCCACATGTTACTTACCGAATAAACAATGGCGTAGTGACCTTAATTTTCGGCTTAGTCATGACTCCTAAATATGTCACGCGGGGTGTATTGCGAAAGTGTGAATTCAGATCACTGATGCAATGCAGGTGACCAATGCGTCACTGAAACAAATTGGGCAGTGACATCATTTACTTGAAGGTAAATATTTGAAGAAGAAAAAATAATATTTTCCCGACATCAAATTCGTTCAATTTTATTTCGATATAAACGAATTTAATAAAATCTTAGTATTCGTCAAGTTCGTGATGCTAGTGTTACAAATCTTCTTAGAATTCAGGGCCCTATACTTTTATACAACCTCACATACTCACTAATACACCATGCTAGCCTATGCCTAGGCCTATATACTTTGGCCTTGTTGGAAATATTATTGTGCAATAGTTATATTCAGCTGACATCACCGAAGATTGAAAAATCAATATTGCATCAGATATAGGCAGTGGATATTGTTCCGTTATATAGTATAATAGCAGTATCAGGATATTCCTCCTTTTCTACGGATCAATACACACCTCGCATGAAGTCAATATATAGTTTCTTAATGTGGTATAATAACGTGACAGGGATAGTATTCCTTTAGTATGTACAAGTCAATATATATGTAGACCACCTATAATGCTAAAGATAAATATCACGATCATGCTTATTTTCGTTTCTGTTGAGAGACGCTAGTTCCATAGGTCGACACTCGCGTACTATCTTTGTAGAGTATTCACGAAAATGTTGGAAGAGGACAGACTAAAATTTTTGAAAAAAATGCAAATTATGAAAGGGAAATATACAGCCAACCGATATCGTTAGATTTGAATTTGTAGAAGGAGAATGGTTTAGACAGTGTATAGAAAAATGTAATAAAAACAGCACCTCTAGCTAATTAAAAGAGAGGGCGATAAAAATATTGACTGAAAATCATTTCCATTGTCTGAATCGCAGTTACCTAGCTTTCAGTATTCTTTTTCTCAGTCATAGAGGTCATGGAATATATAAATATGATAGAAAATTAAAAACTAGTAAATTTGGCAAAAAAAAGTAATACTATTTTTTATTAGTTTTCATAATTTATTGAAAATATTAGTAGACACCTTTCATCCAATATTCCACAGCCGGGCAACTGTGATCTGAACTGAGTGATCCAAAAGATAAATGAGTTCAGTCGATTGCACTGTATTGCGCAATGATGAAGATCAGTGCAATCGTACGTGTATAATGTCGTTGTTATTCTCAGGGTAAATTTTCATTCTCGAAAAATAACTACACAAGAAATCGTGTACACGCTTAAAATTACCAAATAGATATATATCCATTCATTTTATGCCTATTTGTTTTTTAATTTCCTGTCATAATTTGGTCGTCATAAGGCATACTTACAAATCCTTTCTAAATATTTAGCTTGTTTTTCTTTCACGCATGAACCTTGTGGAGGTTCGGTCAATTGCCTCATCACTGTGACCACGGTGATATCTTCAGTCGCAACAATTTTATTCTAATACCATATTGTCATTTCACCGTAGTAACGTTATTTCCATTGTTTCAAGCATGGATATATGAACGAATCAATCAAATCATTCGGGCCACGGGCGTCTTCAGAATACAGAGTTTCATTAGTGACAAAAAATTCACAGTTTAGAGTGCACTTTTTCTTGCAAAGTTAGCTCCCTTGTGACGGCGCGTAATTTCCTTATTTAAAGCATATCTTTAGGTACAGTTACTTCCCTTAATTTTCCATAAAAAATACATTATGGAATAGGGGCTGGCTCCAGTTTAAACGGCCAAATATGTGCAATAGGCCTGCCGTAGGTCTACAACATGTCAGTGAAGATGGTTATGAACACAGAACCTTTCTCACATTACACGTGTGGTATTTGTTTTCACCTAATGCATGCGAGTGGCAGGGGGATGGTTTCACGGTGTAGGGGAGACTACTTTGCACTGTTCGTGTGTGTAGCTCTTCTGCACGGGAGATAGAAATCGGTTCGCGGTTACCTGTAGTGTAAACTGAAAGTCGTCTCCTCGTTTTTCAGGTAAAGTATTGTTTTCATCTTACTGTAACGATTAGAAATGTACGGTGGTGTGACATAAGCCACTTTAAGTCATTTTGACGTACATTATATAACTGTACTATGTGAACATTCTGATGAATCTTGTTGTAAAGTGAGTAACCACAGGCGAAAGCACATGTCGTCAGTCTGTCGGGTCACTCAGTACGCTGTTGTGTCTAGCATGTTCCGATTGTGTACAACGTTAAATAAGAGTGTATGCTATTATTAGTGAGGCAAATTAGTTAAAATAAGCGGCGTAATGAAATTAGAACATAATTAGCTATAAAACGTGTAGCGCACGTTCAGTATTTATGTTGTCATGCACCAAGGCTGTTAAGGCCGGGGAATATTGATTCTATGTTTCGCGTCGCCGCGCTCCTAGGTTTTATGTGAATGTGAAGCCAATACAAATGAATGCCGCGTAGAATTTTGCCAAATCTGGAAGATAAAAACACAGTCACTAAGTCTAATTTAAGATGACTATAATCTTAAGTTTATATGGTTTACCAGATTTGATGTGTTTTAGTTAACAGCGGTCGAAATAACGCCTGTCTATCTGCCGTGGACAATTGAATTTTCCCGGCGACAAGTGAAAAACAAATGTCCATGCGAAAAGTAGAATTTCATCTAGCAAAACGATAAAATGTGATCTATGTTCTTAAATACCTGGTAGAAGTCTAGATCTATCTGAAGGAACGGACAATCCAATAAATAATCCATTGAAAATCTATTTCAAGACGATCTTTGATCACTGTTATGGGTCCTGTCAACTTGTCAATTTCGCGCGGCAAATTTTACTTCCTGTTGCACATACGTGGTAGCCGGGTGCATGCAAAATTCGGACATGTTATGAAACGGTGCATGCAAAACTCGGACCTGTTACAAAACGGAAAGCGATTAAGTCTTGTGTTTTTTCAAGTCAGTACCGATGGTAAATTATATTGTTGACTTTTTTCCTTCAGCTTGTATTCACAATACAAACAAAGCTGACATTTTTCTATGCAGATAATCCAGTCAATTGATAATTCCAATGGGATTCTGCTGGCTGGTTCAGTATCACTGGAAACAGCAATTGAAGAGGGGAGACAACTTTTGTAGTACATATATTTGAAATACTGCTAGGCTAAAATCTTCAAATTCCTCAAGAATTCCTCATGTGAATTTCACATGGTTCAGTCAACAACAAAGCTTTTGGCAATTTTAATTTTGCAGAAATTAGAGGAAAGTTTTGAATATAATATGTGGGCCAAAAGAAAACAATAATAATAAAACAAACACCTGCCCACCTCATTTGAAAAAACATTGATGGACTTGGACCACTGGGGTCTATGTTTTAAGTAGTTTAATTTGATTGAACATTTAATAAATTGTTTAAATATGTTGCTATAGTTTGTTATTATGTATGGCAGAAAACTATTCCAGAGTGTTGAAAAATTTGGGGGAAAAGTCCATTTTGTCCGTGTTTCTCTGACTGTGTTGTGTTTTTCGCCCTCCCTCATTGATTTGAAAAGCTGTCCTGACGAGAAACATAGAATTAATTTGCACCAGCCTAAGGGGAAGATAACTGGTTGCATTATGAAATGTAGAAACCTCAAGAAGAGTATTGCCCCCTGAATTAAAACTTCTTATTTGAATTGATCACAGCCCAGATATGTAAACTGATTGGATTATGTGATAATTTGACAATAAATCACCAATGTATAATAGTGATAAAATAGGAAAAGAATGGATTCAAATTTACCGTTAATCTAAGTGAGAGGAATTATGATTTTATTAGAATAGAATATTGACAGAATGGTCCTAAAGTCATGCTGATAAGCTAGTATTATTCCAGTGCTATTTTAGTGATTTTGAAGAGTGATCAAATTTATTAAACATCTGATTGAATTTTGCTCACCAGATTGTGAGTGAGTGAATTTCAATAACGGGATTGAATTTTTAGAGGAATTACCGTATTGCGTTTCCATTAATTGTGGTAATTTAAATTATAATATTTCATATTATAATTAGTTGTCGAATTAATTCATCAATTGCCGAATTAGCTCAATATTTCATAGATTGTCATGATTAGCCAGTGAATCCTATTTACCATTTTATGTATACTATCCAAGTATACATAACAAGACCGTTCATTGGATGGATCATACTTTATTAAACTGATAAAGCTACATGATAAAAGAGAAATGTGATTGTCATGTAAATAGTTTGGGAATTTAATATAAATGTAAACGGGATAGAATTTTGACTGGAAGTGGTAAGCGTAAAATGTAATATTGTTAACTGCCGGTATAACAAAAGTGAATATCTTAATGGAGATATCAGAATAACGAGTCAGAAACTAGACGTAGCTAGACGGTCTAGTTTATTGTCGCTTTGAGAACGACATTAGTATAATAAATACATTGCGCAAGCATTTTGAGTAGGTGATTACCATTATCTTTAAGATAAAGTTGGAACCAGAGAGTAATGTATACGTGTTTATATTTTGTATCTGTCGAAAATAAGAATACTAAATTAATTACAAAACAATATTTTAATATTCCCGGTACAAATAATCCCGTCTCCTGTACGCTAACATATAGTTTTCGTATAGATAGTTTAGTTTGTCACCATCAGAAAATGAATAAGAAAATCAATCTCTTATTAATTACTTGTCTCTATATGTCTCATACAATTTACAGGAGAATTTAATGTTTGATCTCATCTTCAACACGACAACCAACACAAAATTCATATATCCTAATGTCCGTACTTTCTCGTTTATGCATAATTCCATCCTAATTTCAGTACTTTTTGCTCTTCGACACGCATAAGAAGACACCACAATATCAATATATTCTCGATTCAATTCCACACGTTTTGTAGTTTTGGTTTTCCCAAATGGCCGTATAGCACCGATCTGCATCTTACCATGTTAGTTTCTTCTGATCCTGTACATCTCGTCCAATGTAAATTACCGTACCTTGAAATGTGTGTACAAGCTGCGAGGCGTAATCTATGCTCTATTCCTTAAGCGACGTTAAACCCTATTGCATCACTCACTCACCCTAAGAACGGTCAAATAATGTAAATTAAAGTCATTGTTTGAGAAGCGAATAATTCGTAAACAAATAATTCAGAGACTTACAAACTGGCCTTTACTAGAGAATTACATTAAAAAAATCATCCGATGGCGCAATACTTGAGATAAAATTGTAGTCTGGTGATTGAAGGGTTGAAACATCTGTTCAAAATCTATGTAAAATTGGAGCTAAACTCATTCTTAATAAATTAACATCCTATCAATGCTCCTCAATTGTATATGTCGCTACAGTACAAGGCAGAAATAACTTGCTCATAAACGCGAGTGAAAAAAAAGATTTTCGCGACTTTAATTTCTTAATCGCAGCCGGAAAACTCGCCTAAATTGCGCAAAAGAACAAAAGCATAATCTCGACTGAAACGCGTCGACTGTACGCGTTTCAGTCGCGATTATGCTTTTGTTTTTTTGCGCGATTTAGGCGAGTTTCCCGGCTGCGATTAATAAATTATAGTCTCAAAAATGTTTTTTTTCACTCGCGTTTATGAGCAAGTTATTTCTGCCTTGTACTGTATATAGGTGACATGGCCAAATACGTGGCAACAGATAGGATTTAATTTAATTAGACTGGAGCTGACCTATATTATTTTTAATTTGCCTATCTGTTTATTTTTGTTTTGCAGATAGGAAAATCTTCCAATTAGGCTCAGTCACAGCTGTGATCGTATAATAAAATACAAATTGTTCTTCGATTTGTCAAAACAAATTACATAATATAGAGGCATAAGCTTAATTAACTTCATGGATACAACTGATCTTCCTGTCTTCTCTCTTTATTTAATGAGAAAAGCATGAATCAAAACAGGCCTGTCAAGAAAGACCAGAGCAAGAGATTTAATTGGAAAACACTACCGGGCAATTTCCACACGAATTAACCCTGCTGGGAGATTGACTGCACGGAGAACGCGCATTGGCTGAATTCCCAGTGTGCTTTGCGCAGGTAACGCGAAAAGATGGCGGCTGGCAGACAACAGGTATGAGAGCAAACCAATATGAGTCAAGCAAGACATAGAACAGACTGTTACTTATTCAGTACTAAAACGGGTGACATTGCACTTCCTGGATTTACCGCGTACCCATTCCTACCTCGGGCACTGAAGAGCGGTATGCAGGGGAGGAGAGCAGGAACTATCAAACACAAACCAGATGACGTCATAGTTCTTCTAGGTAAAACAAGCGTATGTGAAGAATTAATAGGCTTTAAAGACAGTCTCTTGTGGAGTGATTCGGTGGCCGAGTGGTCTGGAGGGGTCGGCTCTCGGCACGACGATCGTGTGTTCGAGTCCCCACTTAGGACAGTCTGTAGTA
This sequence comes from Hanleya hanleyi, assembly GCA_036873755.1. Classification (NCBI taxonomy): domain Eukaryota; kingdom Metazoa; phylum Mollusca; class Polyplacophora; order Lepidopleurida; family Hanleyidae; genus Hanleya; species Hanleya hanleyi. The sequence goes on from JAVTVY010004564.1 coordinate 27,411, forward strand.
GCAGTTGGTTGGCTGGAGATGGAGTGCTATCATTAGCTCCAGACTAAACTCATTTTGACATACAATTCAACAACAATTCATTTTGCGATGTGCAAAAAAGACGATACCAGCGGAAATTCAGCTAGTACAATGAGATGATGATGAGGTAATTAAATTAGATTATGTCGCATCCAGTCTTGATGGGAAAAATTCTCCAGCCAGAAATCTCTAACCAGAAATTGCAGGCAATGTTGGTAAATGGCCATTCCATAATTCTCTTAGGTACAACGGAAGTAACAGCGGCTCTAAACAAAAAATTGACTGTTCTGTCAATTATGGTGCCATAATTGCCACCCGCTCAACTGAAAGATTTTTAACCTAGGCCTCAATGGAGCGTAGGAGGTTTTTACTAAAAATCTTCATGAGCTCAAACTTGAGATAAATTTCTACAACTTGGCGAAGGGAAAGATACTACATCTATTCAGACTATCATGCTAAAATGGATGCTGAACTATACTTTTGGGCAGTTTTTTCCATTTACTTCTGTGTTAAAGTTAAGCTTTTCATAGGGAGGAAAATCCTCCAGTATGTCATTGTATCTAACAGAATTGGTTTACTATCATTGGTTCTGATTAATCGATTGGAAACAGACAAGAACAGTTGAAATGTCAGTGAATAACCAGACAAATGAAATTTTGGCTCAAGTCAACTTTGCTGCCCCAAAATAAACTTCTATGCATGTAATTGATCACTGCCTTTTCTGATGTAAACATGATCTGAAAAGGACTGTCAATGTTATGCCTTGCATCATGGGTTGTTTTGGAGCGTGTCCAACGAATTTCCCAAATGAACCCAAATCAGATAGTTGCCGGACCAACTTTGCTTGTAGTCTTGTCAACAGAGGTCCCTTTATTCACAGATTTAATAATTGCCTCATGACACCCAAACAAACCAGGTGCATGTAGTCCAGAGGGAACTGGGATACCTTTCCAATCGAGGTTCTGTTGAGTGGGGATTCACCGTGATCATGATCTTCATCAGTCATTGCATCAAATTGATCATCAGTTCTTAACGGGGACTCAGTCTCTGGAAATGTCATCCTTTTTGAAATATATTTACCAGACTGTATACACTTTTGACAGCCATAATATCCATTATGCGACTTGACATTTTTCAGAAATGCCATCACTGGTGCATTGCACAATAACGTTGATATGTTCATGTTCAAACGTTTACCATACAACTGAAAACCTTGCTCCAATGAATTGATATCAGTCACAAAATCCTGTAGAAATTCCTCTAGAGATGCAGGTTTTTTTGATTGACAATACAGGCCTATAACATGCGGCTGGTTATCAAATCTTTGTAAACTGCCTAATATTGGCCGGAGCTGGACATTTAAACTCTTGAATAATGGCAGTCTGTCAATATTAATCTGTAACTTCAAGCATGATCCATCTTCCAGCTGTTGGTCCCGGTCACTTAGAAAGTTATGAAACGTACTAATAATTCCAAAGTAATGATATGAGCCTCCTGCTTTTTGGTGAACTCCACTTGAATGCTTCATTCTTAATAAAGTTCGAACGTCTTTTGGTAGAGATGGGTGTAATACCGTTAGTATGGTAAATAGGGAGGTCAAGCAACTAAGGTCACACCAAACTGCAATGACCAATTAGTAATACTTTCTGCTAGGGTATATCCATTTCCATATTGGTGTTCAGATTCATCCAAGTCTGATCCTTCAGAATGTTCTGTGCTGGAATGGATGATGTCCTTATTCACAGAATCTGTAATCTGAGTGAGATCACATTGCGATGGTGACTCATGGATTTCATCTTGGCGACCTTGGTCTGTTGCATGGTCATGCTTGTATCTTTTCATACCCTGCTGTAGCCAGTCGTTTACTTACTTAAACTATTATCAGCTCGGGATAGAACAAGCCCCTGGGGTTTTATTCCCGCCATTTATACAGCCGTACTCGATATTATGTTTGTATATACATTATTGAAATGGTGAATAAACAATCAATCAATCTATATAATAATTTGTTTGGGATTCTTGATAATCATACTACGGTTGAGTTTCTAATGAACCTCCTGCAGCTTGTGTTTTGCTTATAAAACTATTAACCAGTGCATAATTTTATAAACTTTTACAGAATACTTCATCAAGGCTATGGAGAAACTTCCAACATCAGAGCATCAGTCTGACTTACAGACTGAAGGGGGATCTGATATGTCTGACGACGAACAGCCACGAAAGCACCAGAGAAAGTAAGCACATATTCTATGTTAAATCAAGTATACTTCAAACTTTTAACATCTACTCTGTGAGTGATCGCAAATATTAAATTTGGTAAAAAGTCTGGGCATACATTTTAAGACCAGCTCTGATGCAACTATAAACCTAATTCTTTCTCTCATTTGATACCAGTTTTCTGTTGGCTCTTCTATTGATTTTTATTTTGCTTTGTTTTTCCTGAGTTATGCCCCCTTATAGTGAAATTAATGGAACTAGATTTTTCATTTGCAAGTTTTGATATTCATTTGTAAATGAGACCAGACTCCTTAATTGCATGACAGAGCATATGCATGTGAGAGCCAGTAGATGTCATCTCCCAAACATCAACCTCCCACCTGTCAATATGGCTGCCATTAACTAATTGGAGGAGAGACTGAAAGCCGACAACTTATTGAATAAACAGATTGTAAGTATTCGGACATAATAATTAATCTCAATAAATTTAATCTTATGTAAAATGATGAAAGTTGATATTATTAGGACTCATAAAAGACTTGAATCATTGGCTTCATTGTTATAACCCATTAATTTATAGTGATGCATTAACAAAAACTATTCTATGGATAATAACTTCTGTGAAGCTGTGTAACGGATGTTTCATTGTTGATACTTCCAATGAAATACCTCCAATGAAATGTCAGCTCCACAGTAATAAAGAAGTTATTATTCATAGAAGAGCCTTGTGTTGTACACATAGACTTCTAAATGCCTATAAAAGAAATTAGTTTATTGGTGGCTTTTGATCAGACAAGGTAGTGATATTCTTTTTCTGTTTATTTTCAGGTATCATTGTTATCCGCTATTTGGGGCTCTGACACAGCAGATACGACAAGAAGAATATTGATGGAGGTGCTGTCCAATAATGTGGCAAGGCAGCTCAAATGGATGGGGAGGGGAGAGAAGAGAGGCTTTTCATCTTTTGGGCTAAATGCAGTTGTTTGCAGTAAGTTAAAAACATGTATATTTGTGTTACTTATTACACAGGAAAACTTTGTCCATTCAGCATTGTGTAATTTCCAACCATCAATACTGTTCAGAGAAGTCCTGATAATGTATTGTTCTGTAAAGTAATTTCGGGGTATTAGGATACCACTAAATACCTCTAGGATTTTCTGTAAATACCATAATGTGAAATTAGACTAACAAATAAATAGACATAAATAAGACATTTACTGATGTTTATTATCTTCTGCATATTGATTAATAATTTGCAACCTTATGGATTATGCTCAACATATTCTAATGAAAAGTTGAAACTTACCTAAATAAGTCAATGAATATGCATTTTATAAGCAGGTTTGTTTTGTTTCATTCATCAGTGTGGGGTTTGCACCATTTCACATAGTGATTTTTATTGTAATTTATAGTAACTCATTTTTATCTCGCCTTACGAGGTAAAGGGGAGATATTGTGAGAGGGGGAAAGAGGATGTCGTCGTCTGTCGGTGTCGGTGTCCCCTGCCTGGATATGAATGGGTTTTTGGTTTAGCAAGTTAAAAAAAAATCTAGAAAAATTAGAAAAAATATAAAAAAAATATAAAAAATATGGGGGTGGGTATGCCACCTAGGGGTACTACCCCTGGGGTACTCTAATGTTAAAATCCCTATGAATGAGTTTTGCGTTTAGCTGAAGTGCACATGTACATCTGTACTTGGAAAGTTTCTTGCAGTTGTCAGCTGTCATTGGATGATTATGAAAGTTGGTATACATGTTTCTTATGATAAGAGGATGTACCTGTGCTGTTTTTGAGAAGAAATATTAATTTTTCTCAAAATTATGGCAAATGAAGAGTTTTCTGTTCAGGTAAATTGTACATGTAGGCCTCTACATGTATACATATACATCTACATGGTAAGTTTGCTCCAGTTGTCATCTGTCATTGGATGATTATGAAACTTGGTACACATGTTTCTTATGATTAGAGGATGTACCTGTGCTATTTTTGAGAAGAAATATTAATTTTTCTCCAAATTATGGTAAATGAAGAGTTTTCTGTTTAGGTAAATTGTACATATACATGTCCATGGTAAGTTTGCTCCAGTTGTCAGCTGTCATTGGATGATTATGAAACTTGGTACACATGTTTCTTATGATAAGAGGATGTACCTGTGCTATTTTTGAGAAGAAATATTAATTTTCTCAAAATTATGGCAAATGAAGAGTTTTCTGTTTAGGTAAATTGTACATACAGGCCTCTACATGTATACATATACATCTACATGGTAACTTTGCTCCAGTTGTCAGCTGTCATTGGATGATTATGAAACTTGGTACACATGTTTCTTATGATTAGAGGATGTACCTGTGCTATTTTTGACAAGAAATATTAATTTTTCTCCAAATTATGGCAAATGAAGAGTTTTCTGTTTAGGTAAATTGTACATGTAGGCCTCTACATGTATACATATACATGTACATGATAAGTTTGCTGCAGTTGTCAGCTCTCATTGGATGATTACGAAACTTGGTACAAATGTTTCTTATGATTGGAGGATTTATTTGTGCTATTTTTGAGATGAAATATTAATTTTTCTCCAAATTATGGCAACTGATTGAGTTTTGCGTTTAGCCGAAGTGCACGTACATCTGTACACCACAGTTTGCTGCAGTTGTCAGCTGTCATTGAATGATTATGAAACTTATGATTAAAAGATGTACCTGTGATACCATCCATACCATCACTACCATCCATACCATCACTACCATTCCTACCATCACTACCATCCATACCATCACTACCATCCATACCATTCCTACCATCACTACCATCCATACCATCACTACCATCCATACCATCACTACCATCCATCCCATACCATACACTACCATCACTACCATCCATACCATCACTACCATCCATACCATCACTACCATCATCCATGCCATCACTACCATCCATACCATCACTACCATCCATACCATCACTACCATCCATACCATCACTACCATCCATACCATCACTACCATCTATACCATCCATACCATCACTACCATCCATGCCATCACTACCATCCATACCATCACTACCATCCATACCATCACTACCATTCCTACCATCCATACCATCACTACCATCCATACCATCACTACCATCCATACCATCGTTACCATTCCTACCATCACTACCATCCATACCATCACTACCATCCATGCCATCATTACCATCCATACCATCACTACCATCCATACCATCACTACCATCCATACTATCACTACCATCCATACCATAACTACCATTCCTACCATCACTACCATCCATACCATCACTACCATCCATACCATCACTACCATCACTACCATCCATACCATCACTACCATCACTACCATCTATACCATCACTACCATCTATACCATCACTACCATCACTACCATCACTACCATCCATACCATCACTACCATTCCTACCATCACTACCATCCATACCATCACTACCATCCATACCATCACTACCATTCCTACCATCACTACCATCACTACCATCCATACCATCACTACCATTCCTACCATCACTACCATCCATACCATCACTACCATCCATACCATCACTACCATCACTACCATCCATACCATCGCTACCATTCCTACCATCACTACCATCCATACCATCACTACCATCCATACCATCACTACCATCCATACCTTCACTACCATCCATACCATCACATCCATACCATCCATGCCATCACTACCATTCCTACCATCACTACCATCCATACCATCACTACCATCCATATCATCACTACCATCCATACCATCACTACCATCCATACCATCACTACCATTCCTACCATCACTACCATCCATACCATCACTACCATCCATACCATCACTACCATCCATACCATTCCTACCTTCACTACCATCCATACCATCACTACCATCCATACCATCACTACCATTCCTATCATCCATACCATTCCTACCATCACTACCATCCATACCATCACTACCATCCATACCATCACTACCATCCATGCCATCACTACCATCCCTACCATCACTACCATCCATACCATCACTACCATCCATACCATCACTACCATCCATACCATCACTACCATCCATGCCATCACTACCATCTATACCATCACTACCATCCCTACCATTTCTACCATCACTACTATCCATACCATCACTACCATCCATACCATAACTACCATTCCTACCATCACCACCATCCATACCATCACTACCATCAATACCATCCATACCATCATTACCATCCATACCATCATTACCATCCATACCATCATTACCATCCATACCATCACTACCATTCCTATCATCACTACCATCCATGCCATCACTACCATCCATACCATCACTACCATCACTACCATTTCTACCATCACTACTATCCATACCATCACTACCATTCATACCATAACTACCATTCCTACCATCACTACCATCCATACCATCACTACCATCAATACCATCCATACCATCATTACCATCCATACCATCACTACCATCCATACCATCACTACCATCCATACCATGATGGTGATGGTAGTAATCCCACTTGGGACTGGACTATCCAGCAGTAATCCCACAGAGGACTATCCATCAGTAATAACATGGGACTGGTCCACCCAGCAGTAATCTCACACTGGAATGCCCTATGTACCAGTAGTCCGACTGCACTGACCTATCCATCCTACATGGGATTAACTTTTGCCAGTAATCCCACATGGGACTGATGTTATTGTCTGTACCAGATAATCTATTCCAGACATTATTGTCTGTACCGCATCACTTATTCCAGATCTTATTGTTTGCTCTACATGTATGCTTTCAATACTGCTGCACCTTTGGCGGATGACCCCGCAAGGCGAGATGTTGGGGTTCTCAGAACGCTTGTTCTTCTTTGTTATTACAGATGCTGTGAGAAAAAATCCACTGTGCAGTGGTGCGAGTGACTCACAGATAGAAGGCGTTGTGAAGACTTGGCTGAAATACGTTCATGACCGAGAAGGCGGAAGAAGTCACAGGAGAACGCAACATTAACTCTCGACTGTTAATTTTGACTATTTGAACGTTACCCTTACTTCCAGAACTATTGTTTTACATGTATGTTCCAAAAGCATCTAGAATATTTTGTTCTTTTTGTCTTAATGTGCCAATAATAATGCACATGTATATACATGTACACGGAAAGTTTTCTGAAGCTGTCAGCTTTCATTGGATGAGTTTGACACTTGCTACTCAAGTTCAATGTGATTCAAAGATGTGCATGTGCTATTTAAGAAATATGACATTAAATATGAATTTTTTTCCTAATTATTGCAGTTTAGACTTTGTATCTTTCCATTGATAAGGTTTTTGTTGGGCAAAAATTTACAGGTATATCTGTACATGGAAAGTTTGTTGAACCTTTCGTAGGATGATTATAAAACTTGCTGGACATGTTTCATGTTTTCCTAGGGCACAGCTCTTCCGCAGTAATCCCACATGGGACTGACCTATCCAGCAGTAATCCCAAATGGCATTAGCCTATCCAGCAGTATTGCCATACGGGACTGACCTATCCAGCTGTAATTCCAAACGGAAATCAACTATCCAGCAGTAATCCCAGACCGAACTGGTCTATCCAGCAGTAATCCAATTTGGGATTGGCCTATTCAGCAGTAATCTCACACAGGACTGACCTATCCAGCAGTAATCCCAATGGCACTGGCAATTAGAATTAGTATTAATTGAATTGAATATTCAAAGTGTCTGTCAGGATAGTCAAGATCGTCTATCATGCGTAATTTCGGAAGCCGACCCATAGCTGCTCGCAGCTCTAGTTCTTATTATTATTATTATTCCACATGATTTTGCACTGCAGATATCTCAAGAACGATGCAGTTGATTAAGACCAAACTTACAGGATATGTTCTGGGGGTTGAGATCTAATGCATATACGAAGTTGATTCTGATTGGTCAGATCCCTTGGCGGCCATCTTGGATTAGGCTCAAAACCTTCAACGATCTTCTCCTCTGAAACCGCTGAACCGATCGCTATGAAACTTGGTACACATGATCAATGGACAGAGTTCTCCCATATTATGACTTATAAAGTTCATGCGTTAAAAAAGATGGCCGCCATCGACCAATCAAAATGGTCGGATTTTCAAGTAATGGATTTTGACCGGAAAAGTTATGAAATATATGTTATAGGACATGGCGATCACGAATATGCAAAAATTTTGCTCCTAGGTCACGTGGTTTGGCCGCCATCTTGAATTCTGTGAATAACTTTGCCAATTTTCCAACGGCTTATTCTCTTGAACCCTCATAGATACGGATTTCTAGGTCACTGCGATATATCGGGAAGGCCATAGTCTGTTGCACTGAAAGCAAATACATTTGATTGGCTGAATGGTTTGGCGGCCATATTGGATTTAGCGCCAAACCTTCAACGATCTTCTCTTCTGAAACCGCTGCTCCGATCGTTGTGAAACTTGGTACACATGATCAATGGATTGAGTTCTCTAATTCTTAGAGGTAAAAACTGCATCTGTTAAAAAAGATGGCCACCATCGACCAATCAAAATTGGTGGAATATGAACACACGGATTTTGTGATAAACCTTATCCATATTGCAAGCGTCTGTTCTCCGAACCTTGATAGTTACAGATTACTAGGCTGATGAGATATATTGGGAAGGCTATGATCTGTTGCACTGTATGCAAAATAGTGTCGATTAGCTGAACGGTTTGTCGGTCACATTCCGGCATAGGCCTGGATACTAGGCCCTGTGTAGACCTGGTCCCCGGCTCGATGCTGCTTGCAGCTCCAATTGGTATTGTTAGGGGACCAGGTCCGGAGGACCTAGGTCCCCTATTGAAATCGTTCGGATTATTCTTATTATTATTATTATTCCACATGATTTTGCACTGCAGATATCTCAAGAACGATGAGGTGGATTAAGACCAAACTTACAGGATATGTTCTGGGGGATGAGATCTAATGTTTGAACTAAGTTGATTCTGATTGGTCAGATGCCTTGGCGGCCATCTTGGATTAAGCTTAAAACCTTCAACAATCTTCTCCTCTGAAACCGCTGAACAGATCGCTGTGAAACTTGGTACATGTGATCAATGGACAGAGTTCTCCCATATTATGACTTTTAAAGTTCATCCGTTAAAAATATGGCCGCCATCAACCAATCAAAATGCTCGGATTTTCAAGTAACGGATTTTGACCGGAAAAGTTATGATATATATGTTATAGGACATGGCGATCACGAATATGCAACAATTTTGCTCCCAGGTCACGTGGTTTGGCCGCCATCTTGAATTTTGTGAAAAACTTTGCCAATTTTGCAACGGCTTATTCTCTTGAACCCTGATAGATACGGATTTCTAGGTCACTGCGATATGTCGGTAAGGCCATGGTCTGTTGCACTGAGAGCAAATATTTTCGATTCGCTGAATGGTTTGGCGGCCATATTGGATTTAGCTCCAAACGTTGAACGATCTTCTCTTCTGAAACCGCTGCTTCGGTCGTTGTAAAACTTAGTACACATGATCAATGGACAGAGTTCTCCCACATTATGACTCATAAAGTTCATCGGTTAAAAAAGATGGCCGCCATCAACCAATCAAAATGGTCGGATTTTCAAGTAACGGATTTTGACCGGAAAAGTTATGAAATATGTGTTATAGGACATGGCGATCACGATGTAGAGCGTGATAGTTAGAACCCATGGGAGAGACGTTATGTCTCATGCTAACCTGGTCCCCGGTAGCTACTGCTCTGCAGTTCCAATTCTTATTATTATTATTCCGCCGTATTTTGTCCGGGAATTTTCTTGGCCGCCATTTAACCAAGGAAGTCGAAACTTCACACAGGTATTGGAGCATGGGAGATCTAATGCATATCAAAAGAAGAAGCCGATTGGGCAAAAGCCCCGGCGGCCATCTTGGATTTATCCTCCAAAAAAATATTTTTTCAAAGATCTTCTTCCCTGGAACCGCTGGGTCGATTGACTCGAAATTTGGTACACATGATCTATGGATCTGGGGCTCTCAGATTATGACTCGACAATTTGCTGCGTAAAACAAAATGGCCGCCAATAACCAATCAAAATTGTCGGATTTTCAAATGACGGATTTGGACGGTGAAAGTGGCTACATATATGCATTACGATATGGTGATCACGAATATGCAAAAACTTTGGTCCTCGGTCACGTGGTTTGGCCGCCATCTTGAATTTTGTCAGAAACGGAGCACATCTTGTAGAGCCTATATCTCTGGAACTACCAGAGGTACAGCCTAGCAGTTTGTTGCATTATGTTGTACAGGAGCAGCTCTTTCGGAACCATTTTCATCTATCTGCAATAGTTTTTCCGCTATTCTCTGTCGTATTTTACCCAAATTTGTCAATTATCGGATTTTCATGTAACAGATTTGATAGCGAAAGTAACTATATGTACGTTATGGGACACGCCGATGCTGAATATGGCAGGTTTGTGGTGCATGATCCCACTAGATGTAATTAATACCCAAAGAAGCCGATTGGTCAGATGCTTTGGCGGCCATCTTGGATTTACCCTAAAACCTTCCAAGATCTTCTTCTCTGGAACCACTGGACCGATTGCCTCGAAACTTGGCACACATGTTCGATGAACCTGCGGCTCCCAAATTATGATTCGAGAAGTTGTTCCGTATATTAGAATGGCCGCCATTGACCAATCAAAATTGTCGGATTTTCAAAGGACGGATTTGGACGGGAAAAGTGGCTACATATATGCATTCCGATATGGCGATCACGAATATGCAACGTTTTGCTCCTAAGTGACGTCGTTTGGCCGCCATCTTGAATTTTGTCAGAAACGGAGCACATCTTCTACAGGCTATAACTCAAGAACTATTGGAAGTACAGCCATGCAGTTTGTTGCATTATATTGTCCAAGAGCAGGTCTTTCGGAAACATGTCAACCATTTCAACGTACCTTTAATAGTTTTCCCTCTATTCTCAGATGTAAATCATCCAAATTTGCGAATTGACAGATTGTTCTTCAGCGGTAACTATGTAGGTTAGATCTAAGAGGAAGCAAATGACGTTTTGCCAAATAGGATGGCTTCCAGGTCTAAAACTACTGCTGTTGGTTCATTGCCTGCGATATGTGCTTGCAACCCGAGGATTGCCGCTCGCGGCTATATTTAGATCTATATTTCTATAAAAATGAAGCGGGCATTCTCTCTCGTCGACTTTATGACAAAAGAGATGATTACAATTTCGACATCGTAAACTATCCCTTTCTGGATAGTAATATTCCAGTTGGACCTGCATATGGCGTATACATATCTCGCCTAGTAGCATTTGCTAGATCCTGTGTTAAATGTGACGATTTCATTGGAAGTCTAGTAATATAGAGTTTTTGATAGCAAAAACTGTATGAATCCCTGTGTACCTGTTGATTGTATGTCTCTTCCCATCTGTGGTCAAGCAGATTCTGAGGATGAGGATGGGTAGATGGCAATCCAAACAGCCTTGTGATATGAATAATACGTTTCATGGATACCAAATTGTATATCTGCGAGTTTAAAATTGGTGAAAATCTGGTCAATGGTTGTCCTAAGATCTGTGGTTGGGGTGTGGATTATGGGAAAGAACCCATGCTCTTGCAAGAAGAGGTTTATCTTGGCTGTTTCAGCGGAGTTGACAGCAAAGTCATTGATGAAGTCTCCAAGTAGAACAACATTATTGGCTTTCATCGCGCTCATATCGCCATATGGACATTTTGCGTGACGTTGCGATGGAAACAACAAAAATCGTTGCAATGTGCCCAAATTCTACAGGCTTGCCGTTGACCACCCAGCAAACCTGTACAGGCAATGGTTTGGCTTCTTGGCCAGTCACAAGTATTGATGACTGATGACCGACCAGACGTACATGTACCAACAATCCTGCATGCCAAATTTGA